>DWIC01000298.1:0-12783 GCA_018248135.1 Battus belus
ATATTATGTTTTGTAAACATATTAGCTACCGAACTGTCACATGGGAAATAAAAATAAAGCAATTAAGAACTACAAGTTTTAACGTTTCATCTCTGTTTATAATATTATTCTCTGTTTTTAACTAAATCATTAAATGATCGATTTTTTTCACAAATTCAATAATTTGGAAATATTAGCGTTTCGATGTATTACGTTATTATGAATTCATGTTTTGTATTTAAACCACCTCGAATCCGTGGAATCTGCAAATGCCACTTGGGAAGCAGTGTGAGTCCGATCCAAAAAAAAAAACAATTTAAAGCTTTACAATCGGATAACATCTTACTACATTTTATGTACATGCGATACTCCCACATACATCCAATCAGGTGAGAAATTAATATAACGGGCCTTAACCGAGCCTCGCCAAGGACCTATGCGACTTTTAACCTTAACAGACGTTCTAAGCTAAGCGCACTCTGCGCACCCGCGGAATATGTAAATGTCACTAGGGCAGTTAAATCAGCCAGGTGAAAAATTTACATAAGCGGCAGAATTTACCTAATAAATGATCGAAGCGTTGCTACAGTTTCTCCGCCACTTTTCCCAGCGCTTTGTGTATGAACAAAACGACATAGCCTAGATTCGGTCATCCCAGACTCTCAAGTGTGTGGAGATGATAAAACGCAGCCGAGATTGTTTTTCGTGTTGTCTTTGACCCAGTCACACTGGGACGTCCACCTAAGAAATGTAATAATAACGTAATTGCCTAAGACAAGGGCGCTCCTGAGTTTAGTTTCTATAAGGTCTTGGTGACGCCCTACTGTGCTCCGCCTCTCCGGGAAAAACGCACACGTCATTCAGCAAGTCTTACCAAGTACCATAATATTCCTTATTCACCGCTCTACCCTGTAGCAAGAATTCATTATGCACCACGCCCCAGCAATCGAAGAAAACTGTAAAAAAAACTTCGCGATACTTTTTGAACACATCATGTATGATGCTCATTTGTTTTTTCTTGTTTCAGAGACATCATATGCTGTAAAAGAAGAAACGAAGAATCAATTTTATAGCGTCAAACCATTAGAACATCGCTTGAGGAAAGTATTGTAAGTTTATACATATCTATCTGTTCCCCGCCCGCTTCGCGTTTCCCGTAATACCTATTGAGGATGTTATTTCATAATATTCATACTTAGGTATTTTAAAAATGCAAAAACCAATATTATGACCATTCTTTGACTTTATAGAAGTTTGAAAATGTATAGTTATCAATGAACTCCCCCCCTCAACTTCCTTGCTGGTGGAATTTCGTAAAATTTGGTGTTAGCTGATCTCTACTTAGTAAAAGAAATATTCGTAACACAATTCAAGACTTTCAATTGTATTCAAGACTTATGGATGCAGAGGTTTTAGGATGTTATAAAGTAGATGGACATATGGAAATACATATTTACATATATATATAAAAATGTATAAAAATGCATTAAAGGTAAACAAAATCTGGTACATATTCAAGGTTTTAAGTATTAAAGCCATCCCTTTTTACGACTAATTTTTAAACAATGCTAGTAAATGGTTTACTTTCAAAAACGTAATTGATTTTAAAGTTTAATGTGATAAATATCAAGAAGAAACCCAGCAGCGACAAACGAAAATAGACACATTTAATTGAATTCGGCATAAAAGTACGGATACAACCCACAAGAAACATTGAATGGCTTCAGTACTAAGGTGATGTCATAACTGCATCTAACACGTAAAAATTAAACTGATCTATTAATACAAATGTCTCTGTCATAAACGCTAAAATAAAAAAGGATAAATATTCCATCGCAATAAATAAGTCAGAAGGAACTGTAATAAAATTTTGTGTTGAAAACAATATTTGACTTTGAAAAATCAAACATGAACTACATTATCAGTTCGCTCAACTCGATGATATTATATGTGCGTGGTGTCTAATTCAATGAAAATAATAAAGAAGAATGCGTTTTATACGCCATTTATTGCCATGGCGGACGTGGACGTCTTAATATTTTATCGCGCAATTGAGTGAGTCAGCCATAGGTATACCTACATGCGATGTGACTGACCGCACGCATTAACGATCTTACCGTCCGGTTTAGTTAAAAAAGAAAGTTTAAAAAAACACGTAAAAGTTTAGATTTAAAAATTATGGCTATTTGGCGCAGTTGGTAAATTATATGTTTTTGTGTTGTGCCAATGATCAATGAATTATTTAACTGTGTTTAATTTCCGCCTTTGTGCCAGTTTTATTTAAAAAACACGCAGTCTTTAATTTTAATTTTGATATTAATTTGTAGGGCTGTTTTTAAATAGTATTAATTATATCACTCAATTACGTGCAAAAGTTATATTAATTAAATACTATTTAAAAACAAACTTGCTTGTTGCATTTTCTCCCAACAACACCAAAAAGGAAGGAGAAGCCTAAATCAACTTAGCACTCGGCGCTCTCATAAGCTTACCATGACTTACCGGTTCGTATTATTGTCACTGAACTTTACTAGCTGTGCCAGTGGTAGGCCCTTGCAGTTTATACGTTATACCAGCAACTAGGGACATATAAATCCACCAAAAAATAGAATCAAAACACTATCATGTTTGTGATACATATTTATTCACTTGTTTAACGAAGATATTATTATTTACACAGTGTCCCGTAAAAAACATCGTCAACCGAAGTTTGGTGACAGAGAAGAAATTCATTGTCGTCCGTCAGTAACTCTTCTATAAACGACAGACAATAAAATATATTGCAAAATTCTTTGTGTGCCTGTGTGTATTAATGTTAAATAAATATGCCAATGCCACATGCCCAAACCATGTACTCAAAATTATTAATATAATACATCCACCTCTGTGTTAAAACTTAACATTTCATTATTATTTTTTTGAATAAACTAATTTTTTCTGAAACATTAATTTTTGATGAACAAACATGATTGTACAAGCTTTGCTTTGCAACAGCAAGATTGTGATAAGCAAGTTTGGGTACATGTTCATCGCATAATGTTCGAGTTCATACGTTACATTCGTTAACTTAAGGAAAACGTCTTTTGAAAACAACATAAATCATTTACCGCTCTTCTAAGGATGCCATTACTTATAATACAACTTAAAGCTCCGAAGGTTCCAAACGTTCTAAATTACTCTGATCGGCGTATAACTCAGAACAATCTCAGACCTGTTTTTTTGCAGTCACTTTTACAATATTCTTACTACAATAGTAGAGCAATTCATTAGAAAATCCATTTTACTATAATAGGAATTGTAACAAATTTTCTTAAATTTAATACATTATTCCTTAATTTTTTTTAACTCTGATTACGCGTAGGCAACTACAGTGTTACCGGGTTAAAGGTGACAGATCATTAGCCAAGATAGCTTTGTTGTATTTCGGCAATGTATTTACTAAAAATGGATACATAGAAAATGAACGTTGCCTCAGCGCAACCTTTTCGCATTAACTAAATTTATCGGCTAACAAATGTAAAATGTGTTATATTTTGTGTGCGAGTCTGTAATAAACAGTATATATCTGTTCAAGATATTGGTATAGATCTATAACCCATTTATATATTCCATTTGTACAAAATATTTCAGTTTAAACTGTTACGTATAAATGATTCAAGTGTAGTTCTAATGCTATCAATGATAACTAGATGGCGTTAGGTGTTACATTGAGATTCCTAATATTAAATACAACTACGATATGTGAGAGAAATAGGTTTATTGTTATTTATGGTTTTACTATTCGCTCTAAAGTTGACGACAAATATTACATATACACAAATATACAGAAAAAATGTAATTTGTTTTTTGAAACAGTCATCAAAAATTACTACATTTTGCTTAAATTTTTTATTTATGCTGATTAACTATAAGCTGTTACTAATTTAAACAAACACATACCAAAAATTTAAAAATTCATTTGTTATTTAAATATTTTTTGTTAGGAACGCGTATCTAATTATTTAATTCTTATTACAACTAATGAAAACGCATAATCATATCCTAATCCAGCACTAATAAAGTTGAAATACAATATATCTTTTTTAATATTAAAACCAAGGATAGTTGGATGTTGTATTTAAAAATAAGAGGCTTATTATAATAGTAACATAATATCAATTATGAACCTTACTAAATGCTAAATTTAAATTACGCAACGAATTTGTTCACATATATTATATCGAATAAAAAAAATTGTCAATTAACATAGGCTAATCAATTTTTATGGTGTAATTGAGTTTTTTACAAATTTTTACGTTTTCTGAACTCTTCTTTCTTTCCAAGTATTAAACAACTAAAGTCAATAGCTTTGTTATTAAAACATAATGTATCCGATAACAACATGCGATAAATTTGCATGAAATAAATTTGTGGTAAGTAAAATGGCAAAAAAAAACATAACGTTAACGATTACGTGCCATTGTCGGTTTTGCTGCCTCTTTTACCTAGTTAGTTTACGTGATAAATTGTCAACATTTTGTACAAATGCTATATACTGTGGATTAGACGTATAAGATTTTTAAATGAGTTAGAAATGTGTCAGCGTATTTATTAATGTATTTCTGTTTAAGCAGATACTGCGTCAAAATATTATGAAACATTGGTTAGTGTACGTGTAGATATGCTCCACTTCGGATAGCTTGCTATGCACAAATCCCTCTCAACTAGCTAGGTAGCTGTTTTATTGCCGCTTATGTCGTGTGCGGCAGGTAGAGAGGACTCCGGAATAACGAAAGAGACAAAACCATCGCAACGGCCGTAACCCGGCTACATTTTAACGCGGCCATTTAGACCGGCTATGGACTTTCTTTCAACCCCGCACGGAGGGGCCGTTGTACATTCAATCAATACAATAACTGGATCTCGATGGTCTCGCTTATCTAAACCGACAACGTCGTCTATTTTATACACGACTCACGCGAAAACGGATTGCGTTATGCGAAATCTAACGTCACCGTCGTATCGGACGGGAAAAAATAGCCTAAATACGTGTGCGATACGTTTACAAAGCGAGCGATAACGGCAGGACGCCGCATCGTTTAGGCTTTGAACAATCGGTCGAGGGACGCGACGAATGTAATCTGCGATCAAAATGGAAGCGGGCGGCCATCTTAGGTCTGCCGCGAGCGAGAGAGCGCGCGGTCCGCTTCGGGAATTTGGGAAATTGGTGTTTTTTTTGTTGTAAAGAGAGCAGTATATAAGAGGTCGGTAGGCAGAGGACAGGACGGAGCGGGACGAGGGGCGATCTCCGCACGGGCAAAGCGGTGTGAAGGGAAAGAACTGCGGTAGAATCGCAGACGATCTCGCATAAAGAGATTGTTCTCGAGATATCTATTCTGTAAATAATTATTAGTGTTTGACAATTCTGTGACTTATTACTTTGTTATTATTTATATTTTAAAGATGACACTTGAATTATTTAAAGTAAATAATTAAAAGTTCTGGCAATAAATATTACGTAAAAAACCTATCGAAATCAATAACGAAAAATTTTATAATATTGGCATGGTTTTACCAAATTTTATTTATTTAATATTAAGCCCTTATTTAAATGTGTACAAATTCCATATAATATATCATACAAATATTGATTTTTTAGAAGTTGTTCCATTTAAGGTACAAAAAATAATAGATTTAAATGTCATGATTAATTTTAAAAATTAGCAGGTTTTATTTTTATGTTCTATCTTCGTACTTATCGGTGTTCTTGCAATACCTTGTGTAGCCACCACCTATCTTTCATTGCACGTACGCGCGGAGTGCGGGGGGGCGGTCGCCGCGCGGCATACGCGGAGCCATCTTGCTAGCGGTCGTCGAATTGCTCGCGTCTCCGCGACACAAATCGCTTTTAATTCGCACTAATTAACCGTTTAATACAATAAAAACATAATAAATAAGTGCCGTAGTACACCGTGACAGTGCTCCGAACGTTGTGATCTGAAACATTGTTGACATAAATTGTGTGTGTTGTTGTTTTAGGTGTGTGCATTCCGTCTGTCTAGGTGAGTAGTCACCAGTCTTTGTGCGCGACAATTATCATTCTGATCGATTCGGCCCGCGCGGGGGTGTGCAGTCGGCCCGTTTTATATCTTTTGTTGTTTTGTAACGCTGCTAAATCAATAATTTTAGTGGCGGCTAGCTGCGGGCATCGCGTTCTTAATTCAAATCCTTTGACGCTCCGAATGCTGTCGGTGTTTTAACGGTGAGAGATTGTAACTGTTACTTCGCGAGAATATAACACGTTGTCTTTGTAATGCTATATGTTTAAATAACATGTACTATCTGTAAGAAAATTCTTTACGTTTATTTGTGAATTCGGAAACTCGAACGGGCGCAGTGAATAAATCAAATGTGAGTGCATCCCGTTAATTGTCAAAGGTAAACTATAATTTTATATTAAAATATTACATATTATACTTTCATTAAAAATGTGCAATATCCGATAACAATATCAAAACACTTTCTCCTTGACTATAAATAGATCTTCAATGTGCTAAGTTTGCACCGGTGTACCCAATACATCTTGCATGGCATAATGTCAATCACGTTAACTAAATTTTATTAGTTATAAATAATGTAATCAAACAATATGATAAACGTTTAATAAAAAAATTAAATTATTTCGTGAAAGTATTCAAAAAACATATTGTGAAAGTTATTTCCTAACACGTTCATTTTACTTGGTAATTGTATTGCGAGTCAATAACAACAAATGTACAAACAATACGTGTCTTTATTAGTTGTTGTACAAAACTTATAATAATTATGATATAAATTTCTAATGACCGTGTTTATTGCGAATTTTATTGATAAAAGCATTCGTTAGTGACGTAAAGTTTACAAAAATTATCTCGTTATTTAAACATATTACTAAATACTATTAAGACATATCGTTGTACACGCTAGATAATTTGAGATTACATCATAAATGATAACTTATATCTAAATTTGGATAATAACATAAACAATCACGATGTGCAATGTAATGAACGGACGAATTTGACTATGGCGTCTAAAAGTTGGGTTTCGTATGTGTTAATAATCATGGCGGATACGCAAGCACATCGAGCATGAAATAATTGCATTCACAACCGCGCCTTGTGAACGGCCTCTGGCTTACTAGATATAGGTACCTATATAGTTTAACGAGAGTTACTGCTTATAGTTATTACCCGAACGTGTTAAAAGTATAGATGCCGCTTAGTCTCTGGCATCGTTCTGCGATCATCTCGACTCTGTCGCGTTGCGTCGCCGGCCGAGTCGGGTTCATCATTTTTTTTAACAAGTTTACTTTCCGACTTCGGTAGAGGTGCTCCGACCGCATTATCCGACTATTGTGGAATGTCGAACATTTTGTACATGGCATGTATTCATTGATGACAGTTATTAATTGTGCTTAAACCTTTATTTAATATTACATATGGTTAATAGTTTGACCCAATATGAGGTAAACAATCTTAAAAACTTCCTAAGCAAATGCTCTGAAATATGAATATTTTTAATAATAATTAATTTAAATCTTTTCCGCGACCTTGCCAATTTGTTCTCTTGATATGGTGAAACAAACATGAAGACAAACATGTTAGATATGCATCTTTATTTACTTAAAGATCATTCTTAACTAAGCTAATAATTTTTTTATTTTTAGAAACTAAAAAAGCATGTAAAAAAATAAAAAAATTACAAAAGGCAATCTGAACAACTTATATGAATATGAAATAAACACCTTGCTCATGAACAAGAAACATACTTATCAACTGCAAGCCATTTACTCGTCATTGTTATAATTATCTACGGTACTTTAAATAATTTTAGAAATATAAAATAGCACATAGAAATATTTATTATATCGTAAAATTCCAATTAAATTCTGCAATGATCGTCATCATTTAGACAATGACCTCACAATTTATTTCAAGTCAAAAAACACTTCAACTATATTGATTACTGAATAAGGTATTTTATGACAGCTTTTTTTTGGCAAGTACTTAATATCAGCTAACAAGAAAAGTAAATATATTATTCGTCCATTAAACGGGTTAATGCGTTATATTTCTTAACATTTATTTATTAATGTACAATACAAATAAATTATTAATTGTTATTACTGGCAACTTCGATTACTTAAGTGTCTTATTACGTATTTAGTGTTCGATAATTATTATCTGCATTGTCTTTGCTAACTACTACAAAGATAGTTGATGTAAATATAAAATAGATATTTACATTATCATCATTATCATTTCACCAGTAAGACGTCCACTGTTGGACATAGGCATTCAATATAGATTTCCAATAGAAACAGCCTGAATACAGCGTCTCCCGCCGAACTAGGTCTTTTCTCCACATCTTGAGTGGACGTCATATGCTGCTACGCTTGCCAGTTCGTGGTCTCCATTTCAGAACCTTATGACACCTGCGGTTTGTCGTCTGTGACTTACATTCACTGCTTTTGTTCATCTACGAATCTCCTGGTTTTTTTTTATGTGGATTTGTTGCTAAGAAATTACGACTTCTTTTTTCTTATTATTTAAAAACGTATTTCATAATATATCGATAAAAAGATGCTTTCCTTAGGCTTTTATTTTCATTGCACAAGGTCGCGTATTTTACGACTTGCCTCCAAAGGTCTCTTAAATCAGACCTGGACAAGTGGCGCCGGGTAGTAACCGGATTTTGTGCCGTCACATAACCCTTGTCCTGACTTTACGAGTTTCTCGGGAGAAATAGTGCAGTGGTCTTCCCTAGCTTTCTGCACAAAAAATTAAATTACTAGGTTTTAATTCCGATGTTCTTGCAACTGTTTAATCCTGGCACCGTTTCAGCCTATTGTCCATCCTAAAATTGTCCGCCCGTAAAATTCCACGTCAGTTATAAATATTTCGTGACTAGAACGTATACCTAAATAATGCATGTGCAAGACGCGAGTCAAGATGTACTTAATTCGTTTAATACAGTAGCGTGCGACCTTGTCCCAGATTTCATTTGTATCTTTTATACATTGACACGTAGAGAAGCGACAGGCAGTGATTGTTCGTGAAATCAATAATTAATGTATGTCCACGTTCCATCTTCAAAATTTCATTCTTTTAATTAAAATATCACAATTTGGTATATAAATAGAGCATTTATAAAGAAACCCACCCTTTACCTTCATCACGTGAAACTATATTAGTCGTATCTCGTCGCATCGTGGTTCTTCAATTCTTCGTCGACATTCTATAATACCCACCTCGATATTTAAAAAAAAATGTTAAAAATTTAATTATGCTCGGTAAAATTTTTTTAATTCTGTTCAATATATAATACAAAGCTTTCTATATATATTTTTAAAAATCCTTTAATGCTCACTTACCAATTAAAAATTTAAGTAAATAAAGTAAACGTAAGACAAACAGTTAGTACACTTTATATTCACAATTAAAAACAAGCATCTAATAATATTTTTTCTTTGTCCTGTGAAGCCTAGAGTAATTAGGTGGCGTTTTCTAGCAATTGGAGTGTAAAATTTCTCAAAACGTACGGTGAATAGAACCTACTTAACCACACCCATCATTTTTTTACATTTGTGAAATATCTGCATTTTTCGTAACAAGAACGGGTTACATCGAACTTGACCGTATAAAATACTCATCATGTTCTTCCTTTAATGCTGTTAGTAAAGGCAACTTGTACGCTTCGCACACAGCCCTGCCGTTGCCTTCCGCCCACGCAAGCTTATCTTGGGAGCGATAAACCCTGGTCCACTATTCGATGGGTCAATTGTGCTTGTTCATATAGCATTCCCCTTTACTTGGCTTTTTGACACTATATAACCTTCTCCAACTAGCTTACATTTGAAACAAGGCCAATTAAGCATGTAGCATTCTTGCTTCGTATTGTTGGCCACAATACGTTTCTGTTAAATCATTATTACGCTTTAAAATTGTAATTCAAACGCCGATTTGAATTAAGATTTGCCGTCAGTGATGTGGTCGCTGCTATCGCTTTCGAAATTGTAGTCTCCGTAAACATATAAATATAACATCTCGGTCACTCTTGTCTGTCATCTTCCTCATCATGAAGAAAGAACGAACACGTGCTCGAATACACCTCCATTTTTAAAACGCGTATAAGACCGTTGAACTATTCAGAACTATTCACTATGGAGTTGTACAAAGGTTAATAAATAACTAGAAAGTGGGATGTTTTCAGAAATCTTCTTCGTACAAATAAGTCCATTTTCTCTTAGGTCTCCTAACCCTATCTGCACCCTGGACAGAGATGTTAAATGAATTAATTACATTTCTGTTCAAGAAAATATTCCGTCAAAAAACTTGACGATACAAAAAAACCGGAGGAGAAATTAGTGTGTTTTTTGTATTCATCGATCGTACTAAACCGATCACAGAAACATTTTTAACTTTTGCTTTGTTATGACTGTATTACTTTTTAGACACAAACCAACCCCTATGTCCCAAGAATACACATTACTCTTAAAAAATTTTTTCAAACGAACCCTGATGATCGTCGTAAACGAAAGAATGTACGTCCACTCAAATGGTTTTACGACCAAACGAAAAAAATGCAAAGGATTCTTACCCTTATTTGGTGAAGCTTTTGTCTTTAAATGGTGTGCATCATTCCGCCTCCTCTCCCAACGGACTTGTTGCTTGGTTGGGACTTAGAACTTGCAAAATTACTTTTTATTTGACATTCTTTGATGTTTTCATGCAATGGTACCTTTCCCGACGATGCAATGTGCCTTTTGTGTGCCTTTGTAAATGTATACCTTGAATCTATTTTGTAAATTATAAAAAGTTTTTTTTTTTATTATGAGGTTAAAAAACTGTTATAGAATATTAAGTGCGATAACATGTCATTAATGAAGATGAACATTAATTATAATTTAATATTTAATTATCGAAATAATGCAGTCAAAGGTAACAATGGCAATGCTCCAGTCTATAATTAAAAATTGAGTAAAAACTTAACAAAGCTTGAACCAAATATTATTTATTTAATATTATATTAATATTAAATGTTTTTCGTTTGTCTATTAAAATGCAACTTGCCAATATGAGAAATAGTGACCAATAATTAATTTTTATTATGTAGTAATTAAAATTTTGAAATCGCTCCTTATTACTGCATTGTACACCTTATTGCTACAATACATTAATTGACTGCTAATAAGCTATATTTTTACCCCTTTAAAGCTTTTGCCAAACATCCTGTAACATCTACAACCAATCACCCTGTATGTATTATATTGTGTGTATTTTACTTAAGAATTTACTTCAATAGCTGTTTCCGAAAACATAACAAAGTTAAAAAGTTCCTTGTAAAATAAGAACGGAAACTTGCTTTGTCTATTACGGCTACCTAAGAATTGTAATGCGGCTGCATTCACACGGCATTGCAGCCAACGGCTCGCCATGTAAATGTAGGTCACAGGCCAGCCGGGGATCACATCAAGTCACATGCCCCACCCTCCCGTGCGTTATTGCTTCTCTACAATCGATACAAATGTTAACCTTTTCCTAGACTTAATACTTTTGACGGTAGGATTCTCAGGTCTGAGATACAAGCCAATCTCTTCCAATGTAGAATTTGTTATTTATATTTATAAAGAGATGTTATTAAAATAATGACTATAACAACTGAATATAACGTGTAACAGCACGGTTATTTATAAACCATACATACGTTATCTAATTATTTTTGAGATATCCGTTTATGTACTAATTGATCACGATATCTCTAGAAACATGCATAAATATATCAGAAATTTAGTATTAATGATACTTTAGTTTATTAAAGATGGATCATAAAAAAAATTATTTTTTAAAAGTTTTTTCTGTAATTTGTAAAACCCTAGACGATTTTTTTACGAGTTAATCTCGTAAAATTCATTCTAGATAAACAATTAGGCAGCTAGTGCACGAAATTTAATATCGCCCTCTATATTTTTCGCCGTACGAATCGGGCAGGAAAAGTAATTACTAAATTAAATCAATGTTATTTGGGAAAATATATTAAAACTATTTATTTTAAATGATTATTATCTTTTGTTAAAAAAATTTATGTGCGTCGTTAAATTCGTTTCCGACTTTATTATTAGTGAAGTATAAAATAACAACATCAAACTATTTTAGGTGCTCTTGATGCTAATGAATAGTTTAATATAAATACTTATTTGAACATCTCGTCCAAATTACTATACATTCCTGAAAACGATGATCTTTGACGTATGTTGCCGGTCATAATATACGGATCGGAAACATGGTCGCATATAGTGGGCTTTATTTGAAGATTAAAGGTCACCTAAAGAGCTATGCTTGGAGATTTAGTGCGACATCGAATTAGAAATATGGAGATCTGCAGAGGAATCAAGGTCACAGACTTAGGTCAAAGAATTGGCAGTGGGCTGGACGCATCGGTCTTGCATCCGACTGCTCTTGGGTCGGTTCTTAAGCGATAACCGGGCGAGCCGGGAGACGCAGATTGAGTAGACCTCCGACCAAGCAGACCTAAAATATATATAAAATATCGGCAACGCAAGACAGGTCATCGTGTCGATCTTTGTGGGGAAGCTTAAATGTTACAGTGGGCGTTTATCGGCCGAAAAGAAGTTTAATGTAATAATAGTTCAGTTTCTATTACAAATACTAGTAAAATGGAGTGTTCTATATTTAGTTACGAAATGAACCGCAGAAGTACATATAATCAAACAGCTAAACAATCTGAGGACATGAGTCAGACGTGAGTCATGGCCTCATTATC
>DWIC01000299.1:0-12780 GCA_018248135.1 Battus belus
CTCCGGTCATACTAGACAGAAGCGTTGCTGGAGTTTCTTCCGCCACTTCTTCTCCCAGCGCTAACGCTTTCCGAAGTAGTAGCAGTGGTAGAAGCTAGGTCAGAGCAACCAGCCAAGCCGAGGTTCTCTCATGGGGGCCCTAGCCGAGCCGAGGCTCCTTCGGGAGCCCTCGAGCTATGCTACCTTAAAAGAGGTCTTAGGCTGAGCGCCCTCTGCGCCCTGCCACGTCGAATCCGCGGAATCTGCAAGTGCCACTTGGGCAGCAGTGTGAGTCCGATCCAAAAAAAAAGAATGCCACAATGACATGTCTTGTTTCCCATTTCACATAATTTTGATCATCATATTTGTAATTATATGATTACATAAGATGATATGTTATAGTGTAAGTCTTATGATGAAAGTATACCTGATTTGCTGTCAATTAATTCATGATAACAAAAAAATAAATTATGACAAAAATAATAAGTAATGAAATGATAATTGAATAGTGCTTTCAAAATTCAGATTACCTGTATAATAAAATTAATTATCTTGTACTGTCTGTCTCTACAAATATTGCCAGAAGTTATTAGCAAATTATGATGAAAGAATTAAATTAACACATGTTTCAGGGTGATAGCTTTATATAGGTAATCGGAATTAGGTGTAAGCTTTAAAACTTTTTGCTGACAAATGACTTAATCACCCTATTATTAAAAGCAAGGCATAGGATTTTATATTAAATAATAAGTACCTTTTTCAACTAACTTTTTTTCATCAAAGTTATTGGCCTGTTGCAGGCTATTGAAGTGTTGACTACATCTTTGTTCCACTGAGGAGCCTACTCACATGGCCTTTGCCATTTGTAATTCATGTCTTTTCTTTAACCTACAGTATTAAAGTTGTTATTCACTCTGTTTTAAATAAATGCCAAAAGCCCAGTGTCGGTTGTGATCGTTTACAACTGAGTAACTTGTTAATGCATTAAGTTTTTGGGATCTACTGGATGTGTAATGACAAAACATATTAAGAGGAAGTTTGAATTATTTTGCAGAGGAGAGGTAAGACTGGATCTCCGTGGAGCACCGCCAGCGAGAGCCCTACGCCTACGAATAGTGTGGCGGAAAGAGTACACCCCGTGTGGGAACACAGCGCTACGGGCCGCGGCGTGTGGCCCACCAATACCGCCGAAGAGCATACGCGACTGCTTGGTAAGCTTGTAATTTTGCACCAACTTTCTCGAGTGAAATGTTCTTACCTCTGGTATCATGGCTCCTAATAACGGGAGCCAAAAAAAAAAAAAACTTTTGGTATGAAATCATTCAGATTTCATTAAAACGAAATTGTTTGGGAAAAGCTTTTAAATTTTGTTTGGTAGTCTCATGATAAGATCATTTACATTGACCATCTATGCACATCCTGAGAAGAATTAAAAGTAGATGGCTCAATTTAATACAAACTTGAATAAGATTGAGCTCCGGGATGGCACACTTTAACTTGAAGTTACAATCTATATACATTATGTGGGAGTGTAAAATGTAAAATACATTTATTTGTGGTTGCTTAGAAACCTTGGGTGTAACAGCACGTTTTTTTATTTTTAGTGTTAACTTTTTGTACATCGCTTATTTATTTATTTTAACTTCTTTGCATGATGATGGAAATTTCCATCATAATATTTAGTCAACAAAAAAGGTAAAATATTTTTCCTTTAATCTAGAACATTAATTACATCACCCTGATTTATTTTAAAAAAATAGACAAAATCATGCAAAGAAGGGTTAATTTTTAACTCTTTTTATTGATTATGTCTTTGAAAGTATCTCCTCGCACCATCTCCTAATGATAAAATTATTAGAAAAAGTGTTTTCAAAATCAGAATTACTAATAGTATTATATAATTAATAATCGTTTAATGTGTCCCTACAGTGTCTATGTATTGTCAGATATTATTAGTCTGTTGCACTCCAACAGAAAAAAAAATAATGTAACATGTTGGGTGATACTTCACACTAAACATTCATCCACTTATAGTTTTTACTAATAATCCTGTATATAAATCGAGAATGGATTCTCATCATTCTATATACTCTGGATTTAACTTTTTTATTCTCTAGTATCCTCCAAAGAAAATTGTTGTGTTTAGATTACTGTTATGTTATAAATTTTAAGAGTAGACGGTTCTATGTCAACCAGAGACTTAGTTCATGAGTTCTTGGTTCAAATTTTGATAATATTGCAATATATTTTCACAAATTTAACCAAAAATCAACATTCAGTGGTTATCGTTGGACCGACGACATAGTTAAGGTAGTTGAATGCGGGCAGCGCCAGTTATCGTGGCGATCAGTAGGATTCAAAAAGATGTTACCTACCTCTTTTTAATCTGTGATTAGCCACTATCTGTCCTAATACCCGATTTTGATTGGGCGTTGATTAATGAAACAGGTATGGAAGTACTTCTATTTTGTACAATATGATATTAAATTTTTACTGTAACTCAAACGATTAAGCCACAAATCCCAAATTTGCAAATAAATAGGAAAAAAATTCCATTGTTGAGTACCTATCAAACTAGCTTAATAAGGTGTTGACTCATTTTTAAACTCGTGACCGCATCCAATTTTTATAATGCTAATTATAACATGTTTCGGCAGTTTTAATGGCCAATGATGTTAAGTTCTACTAAATATCTTTTTAACTTATTATACGATTGCTGTTAGTTTGTGAATTATATAAGGATCTATTAAATAAACTCCTTTAATCAACAAGGTTGGATATAGGTTATGGAATCCTACCACCCATTTTTAAGTTTGTTAATTACCAGTAATTATCGTCATCACGTCAGTCAGTAAACGCTTACTGTAAGGGATCGGCCTCCCGCAAATACTGCCACGATGACCTTTTAAAAATAATATCAATTTATACTACACAGCCCATGCGCCTCGTAACTGTGGGAAATTAGTGTTCCGTATGGAACAGTCACGCGGTTTACTTCACACATTGAGTTTTCTATTTAATTTAAGATAGATTTCTCTCTACGCCTAAGGTTCTCTGTACCCAGAGATATATTGAAGTATAATAATTTAAATGTAATTAAATATCCCGTGTTAAATTTTTGTATATAAAAAGCTGACTTTAAATTATATTAATATTCCAAATAATATTTTTCAGGTACAGAAGAGGAATCTTCAGATCGGCACTCTTCGGAGGAGGAGGGCGAGACGGAAGCTGGGGATGATATTTGGGCTATTAGCGAAGCCCAGGCCAACCACTACGCCACACAATTTGCACAATTACGTCCTGATCGCGGCTTGCTATCCGGACAAACGGCTAGGTGAATACCTATTTTATGTATAATATTAACATTATAAAACATTGCAAAGATTTAAATATTAAAAGTAAAGCTGCATTTATTTACTTTTAGTTATGTTATGTATTTAATAACACAAGCAATAATCAAAATAAATTGGTTAAAATTTTTTACACTGTACTATGAAATGTTTATGCTGATAAACTTAACAATCATATGATTCAAAAGTTTAACTTTTTGTTCAATGTAAACAGCCATAAGATGTCCACTGCTGGACATAGACTTCTCCCATGTTTCATTGGACCTGGAATTGGTTCGCATTTCAAGCGATTTCTCACGACCTCAATGAGGTCATCTATTTATTTGTCTTTATTATTAATTACAGTGAAAATATTTATGCTGTAATTAAAAAAAGTTTTAAAAAAATATGAACTAAACTAGAAAAGAGCTGCGGCGGTACTTTAGTGATAGTACTTGTATATGCATCTGTAAAGTGTAGTGATTAGATAGTATAGAAATTAAAAAACCGTGTAAAGTTTAACAAGAAACAAATTTTGTTTCACAGGCTGTTTTTTGAAAAATCACGTCTGTCTGTACCTGACCTCAGAAAAATTTGGCAGCTATCCGATATCACCAAAGATGGAATGTTGACTCTGGAAGAGTTCAGCATAGCAATGCACCTCATTGTGTTGAGGCGAAACAATATACCCGTGCCCGACGTACTGCCCGCGTGCCTCGTGCCCAAAGTCGACTCGCACTTCTCGCAGCAAGCGGTCACTACCGACCTGGTCGACCTTGGTTCTGATATGTTCAGCTCTGGCACATCCGCAGATTTTAACTTTGCACCGAAACCAGAATCGAACGACCCCTACGAGAGCAAGCAATCGAAGAAGTCTGAAGAACGCCCGCCTTCACTCACTCCACCCAAACCAGAACCTCAAGTGAACAATAAAGAGTGGACAAAATTCGTTGACTCACCCACCTCGAGTGTCTCTAGCCCTGGTCCCAAACCGGTCAATTTCGATTTTCATAAATCCGCTGTAGAGCGAGATCCAAAAATCTTTCATCCCGTCGCTCTAAGAGTTACGCCCGATGCGAACACTCTGCCGGCGCACGCTGAGGGTGACATGCGATCGAGCACGTCGCCGAGGAGAGATGACTTCAGTCACGCGTTTGAGCTGGCAAGCCCCAAGCGGCTGAACTCCCAGCCGGAGAATGGAAACAATCAAGAGATTAAATCCATCCAGCGACCGCAGCCGAAAAAACCTGTTAAGAGCGTGGGAGTGTTGCCCCCGCCGCCCGCGCGTGAACCATCAGTCCATGCGGAGGACGGGCCTCAGTCGCTGCAGTACCCGCCTAAGAAGGAGCCACCGCCTCCACCCCCGCCGCGCCCCTTGCGCAACCACACGCGTTCCAGCTCGCTCGACCTGAACCGGTTCAAAGGAGCCCCTGCCCCTGCACCGCCGCCACAACCACCACCGAGGATGTCACCATCTGCCACCTCACCTCCCGACAGACGCTTGGTGAACCAGAAAAGTGAAGGGGAACCGACGTTTCCGCCCGACGCGTTCGCACCCCGCGAGTACGAAGGCGAGGGTTTCGGATACAACAGAGAGGACGCGCCCAAAATGCACGGAGCGTTCGAGGTGTATCGCAAACCTTCTCGTGAATCGTCTTGTGAGACAGATCCAGACGTCAAGTCCCTCCAGGAGCAGAACGCAGTTCTCCACCGCGTGTGCCGAGCGTTGTGCGCCGAGTTGGCTGACGTGCAGAGGGAGAGGGAAGCGTTGAGGGTGCGCCTCGATGCCCACTCGACACCCATCTAGTCACACTATACCAACATCCATGTCTCCGTAGTTGACAATCAATCCCTGCTGGGCGGTTTTGAATGATGACATTACAAATTGTTTACACTTATTCAACTGAATCCTGATTGTTTACAGCACTATTTTCGAAGACTTCGGTAAAAATTAAAACATTCCATTATAAGAAAATATTTTTAATATCACATTAAAAGTTTATAATCTACATCTTTTTTTTTTAACAACAACATATACAATAGTGCAACGAATTGATATAAATGTGTATGTATCATCCACAGCTGCCCGCTGAGAGCCACAGGTTTCTGCTCGGTCCTCCCTGAAACGACTGGTGCGGTGTGTTTATAGTTTCTTGTGCCTATTTTATCGTTGTTCTGTTGATTGTGTAATCTCATAAGGAAAATCATTTATTTACTATTTATATTATATTCATCAATGACTTGTTATTAAGTTTATAAAGACATGTGTTGAATTTGCTTCTATGGTTTATCGAGCTCTGTTAAATCTGTTTATTAATTCATTGATGTATTTTCAGTGTACACATGAATGAAATTGAGAGGCCTAACTTAACCTTACCTATCATACAAGTACCAAGAACAATACATATAGAGTAGTGAAAATTTTTTAAAATAATTCATAAATCGTTGTCTGCTAAGATTTGTTGAATCAATTTTGCTACGAAAGCAAATTTATCAGAGCTTGATCTTTCTAACGTTTTTTAAATAAACTTTGAATTGAAGAGGCTATAGTCAACTGAACTGTTCTATTTTTATTTGGTCACACATTTTTTGAGATATATAACTTGTCAAATAAATGTTATTATTTGTTTATTATTTATAATACATAAATGATTCGAAAATGTTTAATGTATAATTTAAAAGTATGTAATTATTTTACTAAGAAACTACCTCAAAATTTTAAAATTAAACCCGAATATTTTCAGAGCGCGCTTTAATCAATTAAATGTTTGTTAAAATAAAAGTACATTTCTTTGTAGCCGATCGTAGTTGTATTAGATTAAAAAAAATTACCTTCAATGGACGTAGAGAAAATTGGTGTTATATTTAAATTATTCCGGCTTCGATGAATATAAATTTAAATTCTCGATTAAAATCGATTTTAATATTCGAAGCATATTTCCGTCTTCTCGATGAAAACAAAATTAACGATGTAAAACTCGTTTATGTATTTTTATAAATTCATGCGAAAAATTATATTTATTACATTATTTAAGAGTCGAGTTAAAGCTGAAATAAAAATAGCGCTTGAAATGCTTGCATCGCATTCCTTATTTAATTTACGATGCGCTTTGGTCGTAATATCCGATAGAGTACCATCGGAGTCATTGTGAATGTTGTATAATATGTATTAGATATAAATATTGTATAAAGCATGATGTATGAGCTGAAAATAAAAGACAAAGACTTGAAATACGTTTAAACGGATTTATTGTTAGCAACATTCTGATTTGTGACGCAACTTTGTTTTCTATGTACGAATAACATTTTCAAATGAAAGAAGATAAATGTGAGAACGTGTATTATATAAGAATATCTTTAATGTATTTATCGATTTATTTTTATTAGTTGTTTTAGTGAAGATGCCGTGGTCATTTCCCGCTTGTTGCATTGTAAATACGTTGGTTTCTCCTGTCGCGTACGTACTCGATCTGTCGAAGCTTGACTCACTGATCTATATCTCGGTCCAATTTTTGTAATACTACCATTCACCATTATATTTACCTATTTATGTTTCATAAAAGTATACAGTAATGCATATTGTAGCAACTATGTACAATAAATTTATTTCAAAATTTAAACTACTTTTATTGGAATACCAATTTTCTTTTTGAATTACCTTTCGGTATTTTCAACAAGGGCAGAAGTCACGTTGACTTCCTATTGAAACATTATTTCAAACATACTGTAACTTAAAAATATATTTGTTAATAATATAACTACATATGTAATATTCAAAGATTCGTATATCTTTGTGTTAATATTAGCGGTGGCTAATTTAATAAAATAAAGTACGTAAATAACCTCGAAAAGAAAAAAAACCGGTTCCTTGAGCTCATTGTCCGATGAAGCTGTAAACCAACAAGAATTTGCAGTACTACTGAAATTAATTACCATTACTAATATTTTTTGCATAGTACCGTAAATTGCAATTCCGTATTCATCGACGATAGAGAGAGTACGGGAGGTCCCCAAAACGGAGGTCAATATAAAAAGAAATAAAAACGGCAATCCACTTCTGTTAATAAATCCTCCTCTTTGCGTTATATCCCTCACTATTGAGGATCTTGAACTTTTGAGAAAGTTTGACGTATACGACTGTATATTGCTTCGGCTACAATGATAGGGTCCCAGCTTGGTTTGGGACTGATGAAACCAGCGCATGGTTTTACGATTTCGAGGAGATACACACTTTTATTTCATGTGTTCCATTTTTGAAATAACCGTATATTGTTAAAGTTATTAAACTAATTATTTTCACAGTTAATTTTTGACGATCGCATAAATGTAATATATATGAACAATCAAAATATTATTCATATTTATTTTGTTGTAAAGATTTCCTGCATTGAAAATAGTTGATATTATCTGCCCTATAATTGGTATCAGCTAAGCGTGTTATCTAAAAAATCGATATGTTGATAAACTGGTGAAATAACAATCGTTAAAGATAATGCTTTATATCACGTACTCAAATCTCAAATATCTAGTAATTTAATTTTTACTTTATGTTTTAATATATTTTTCTTTAACATTTTTGGCGACGTGATTATGTGTAAATGTAAAATTAAGGAAAGAAACTGCACTAAATTTATACGTGCCAATAACATTATCGAATAAATATTATTAAAAGTTTCCTTTTTCTCTTGTATTAAAGTTGGTAACTATATATATCCAGGACGGTAATGATTAACGTTAACAATATTATATTATAGATAATACAATTAAAGGTACGATTTTTTTAAATGATCAAATAATTTGTTTGCGTTACGAACTTATCGATATGCAATAATTACGTCCCGAGGCTATAGGGACTGTCGTCCACTTAACGAAGATCACGCCGGACAGCGACCCACTGCTCACCGAATTCTCTCCCTTTCCCTCCAACTCAGATAAAGCGTCGCGCATACCTGTAGTCCTTTTTGTTTGACGCAGGGGGCTCTCCGCGCAACACAAAACAATACAGTCGCCTCGCGTTTCTCGTTATGTGCGGTCGTGTGTTACGATTTATTTGCGTTCGCGCGTAAATAATCACGATGAAATTTTAATACTTATAAAACTTTCGTAAAAATGAAGTGCCTTAATATAGTTCTTTTATTTGTTACGCTTGCTATCGGAGCGACCGCAGAGGCTTCGGTACGGACATGTGAACCCATAAAAGTGGCGATGTGTAAGAACATTGGCTATAATCAGACTGGCATGCCAAACTTGGCCAGGCATACTCTCCAAGTGGAAGCTGATGTAACTCTCCAGACGTACAGTCCCTTAGTCCAATACGGGTGTTCGTCTCAGTTGCATTTGTTCCTGTGCTCCGTTTATGTTCCAATGTGTACAGATAAGGTCGCGTTACCGATCGGACCATGTAGGGGGCTTTGTGAGAGTGTCTACGAGAGATGTTATCCCGTGTTAAGAGGGTTCGGATTTCCATGGCCGTCAGAGCTCGATTGTTCGTTGTTCCCCGCTGAAAACAATCATGAACATATGTGCATGGAAGGCCCGGGAGAACGCGTTCCGCCAGTTGGCACGATTCCTTTGGATACGGCGTCTACTAGCGGTCGTGGCGCTTGCCGTCGTCTAGTAAAGCCAAGTAGCTGGGTTTGGGTTCGTGGTTCAGGGCGATGTGCGCAGTTCTGTGATGCAGAAGTTCTGTGGGAGGCAGGGGAACGACGGGCAGCAGAAGTATGGCTGGCGACGTGGGCTGCGTTGAGTTTCGCCTGTACGCTAGCGGCTGTTGGTGCCCAATTGGCTTGTGGAGATAGAGGAGGAGCAGGGGAGCGAGCCTTGGTGCTTGTGGCGTTGTGCCGATGCGCGGCAGCGGCTGGCTGGGGCGTTCGTGCAGCTGCAGGCCGTTCCGCCGCCGGCTGTGCCAAGGACTCCATGTCTCCAACTCGTATGCTGCTAGCGCACGATGGATTGGCGAATCCTAATTGCGCTGTCGTATTCCTGCTTCTGTACTACTTCGGTTTGGCGGCTTCTGTTTGGTGAGAGAACTATTTTCATTAATATTATAACATTATACCTAGCTATAGAACAGATAACTTAAAGAATATATAAATATACAGTCTTTATGTGTAAAAAGTCATAACATTCTATCTAATTGTTGAGAACTTCGCTGTAACAACTTTTGAAATTAATCACGAAGTGAACCGATTTTCATTAGAATACAACAAATTTTAAGGTTATGTTACGCAATATTGAACAAAAAATATTGTTAAACTTTATGCAAATTGAGCAGGTTAAACAGCACAAAAAATTATTACACTAAATTGTCAAAATTTATTTACTTTGTCGGTCAAATTTGGTCATTGTCTACTTTTATAAGCAATTTGCAAACTATAAAGCTAAAGACAATTGAAAATCACAAATTGTATGGCCTCGAAACAAAAGCATCGTTCGTTTACCTGTTTCTTTTAAGCAAATTCTTTCAATATAAAACCTTTCTCACCTGTCAATTATATTTTGTCACGTGTTATTACCTAACTTCCATTTAGCTTATTGTTTCCCTAAACAAAAAAAAAGCAACTTGCATACTTCCCCTGAAACTATTATTCTGTGCTATTGTAAAACCTACAGTGCGAAGTCGTAAAGCTTTCTTACATTTAAGCTTTCGCTTGAAATTGTATTGTGGGCTTTAAATCTTTCAGAAAAGGTACAAAACAGTAACTTTAGTCGGTTTCTTAGTACAGCTCCCATTCGGTACAGAGCGATGTTTCAGTAACTTTAATTTAAACCATGTCATGAAATTTCTAGAAATTTCTTTGCTACTGTTGTAATTGATAAATGTTAGAGATTACGCTCCTCCTTTCGAGCTATGATGAGACACGGATCACTGTTAAGTAGGCAATAGCATCTTTAAAGCCGGAACTCAATATTGTTTGGTGATTCCACCTAGAAAACCTGAATTATACAAGATTAATTTATAAAAGATTATAACCATATAGTATTTATGTTGTGTAACAAATACCTTTAAAACATTTAGAAGGTTGGGTTGTAAACTACGGAATTGAGAAACAAAATTAACGAGACCCAATATATCAAGTCGACCTCGTTTGCTGCAATCGATGACAAAAGGCTTAAAAGTAGATATTGGTTTTCTGGAACAAATGGTTCCGTAAATAGTTTCCTTCGTAAATGGCTTTCGACAAAAAATCTCTCGGCATTTATCCAGTAACATTGTGTTACTACGTTCGGATTCTCAATTGAAATAGTCGAAATGAACGCTAAATATTATAGTGGTAAATTGAGAATATGTATATAATATGTTTTGTCTTATTAGAATTATTATATATAATCAATTTATAGACAGTCATAATAAAACCACACACTTTAGTTTCAAAATAAAAAGATTATTTCATAAAAATATTTTCATATAATATTCTTTTTTAATTGAATTTCTTATCTGTGGTGTAACATTCTCGTTTTCCGTCTGCATTAATTGTGCGACAAAAATAAAAATTATATACGTCTGATGTTAACACCAAACAAAATGAAAGATTTAGATTTCGATGAGTTATTTGAAGATGAACACGAATGCAAATGCGTCATCTCCACAATAATTTTAGAATACTGGATTTAGAGATGAAATCGCGGCATTGATTTATGCTCGTCTTTGATCGCAGCGACAACTTTTTAAAGCATTTTTAGTATCTTTATATTCAATCTATTACTATTCTGTATTTGGTTTTCTTAATTAGTAACAACATGATAACATGTAATTTATACATAACTATGAGGAAATTATTATTAATAATTCAAATAGTTATAATGTCCTGTTTAAAGAGGTCGGACTACTCCTTAGCGGACATAATATAAAGGATTTTCAGTTTAAAATTAATATATAAACTCCTTTTAATTAAAAAATCTCAATGTACAATAAAATAGTAATAAAATTACAGTTTTCAATAAATTTTTAATGAACCCAAAACTATTTAAGCTGTAGCTTTTTACTTCATCTATCGTAGTGTATCAACAAATGAAAGCTCCGTGTCTACGATTTTTAATGTCATTTTGGAAAAGTTTGATCAGACCAGACTTGTTCGCTTCTATAAGAAAAACAATAAAAACATTTAAAGCCAGCTGTAACGTTTAATGTGGACGTAACTCAATACAAGGCGTTGGTTTTAGTATATAAAAACCAGCCTCTTGGACGTCTTCATGTATTTTGCAATCGATTTTCAAGATGTGAACCTTATTGCTGATGACTTGTAGTTTTTCTTTCCGCAAATAGGTTCGGTCGCGAGTGACCGACGGAGTCTCGCAGCAAAAACCTACCATGTTACATTTCTACATAAATGTTTGTTTAACTAGAAACAACCTACCGAAGCGATAAATCGAACATCGGTTGATGGAGGTTTTTGGATGGTAACCTAAAAAGAGTTTCTTGTGGATTTTATTAAAATCTCGTCGTGCATAAATTTCTCTGAAACCCACAGATAACAATCTTGATTTATACTTCCTGACGAATGCGTAATGTGCTGTTTTGTACCGCAACGAAATAAAACATACTTAATTTTAAGTATTTACGAATTTTGTATTTTATAATTCAAATGTTTTGACTAATATTATACAATAACATTTTTTACTTAATACGGCCTTATAGTTATAATATACAATAAATACAGGTCTTTTCATTTGCCAATATTGTAAAGATATTTTTTTTTAAATAATTTTATATTAAAAAGGTCTAATAAATTTCTGATTTCCCGTTAATCTACGATTATATTTTAATTTAATTTCATCACTTCTTGTGCAAAGTATAACGGTGAACTTGATGTCGACGGTATTTTCTACCAATTACTCATTTGCTCAGTACAGAAATTAATAAAAGGAAGTGTACTTAAATATAGCTTATTGTCACATGTTCTTAAAATAGCAGTGTCCTATAATACAATGACGTGCGAAAAAAACTAATACATCTGAAATAACGAAACATAGCCGGTTAAATAGCAGTAAAACTAAACAGCTTTTTCTTAATGTAGTCTGTATATAGGCTTGAGATATCTAAATGTCACATGATTATGTGACATTTAGCTACTACAAGAATTACAAAGATCAAATTGTCATCCTCAGACAAACTAATCATTTAATGAATATATATTTTTAACCAATTTTATCTGTACATTTTATATTTTTTTAAAAATTTAATATATTTAGATGTGTATAAGCTATGACAATAATTTCTAAAATGAAACCACTTATAGAATTATTTTTATTCATATAACACTCGGTTTTGTGCCATGAAATAGAAAACTTTTTTAAATTGCGAATGTCTTGCATCAGGGGGCAGACTTATTCTTTGTTATCGTTAATTACGCGATTGACCGTGTAAAAAGCTGCCAATCATCCATCATTTGCTAACGGACCCCTGTTTGAAATTTTAATTACTACAATTATGGGGCTTTACTCGCCCTATTGATATACTGAATGAATG
>DWIC01000300.1:0-12778 GCA_018248135.1 Battus belus
GGTATATACTATTTGCTAGGGTGTTTATTTTTGTTTTATTTATATGTTTCAAATCGTTTTACGACTTGATTTCTTATATCTTACATATAAGAATAAATTTTTTTAACTGATATAGGAAAACTGAATATATATTTATCTGTGTTAGATGGATACATCATTCATTAATAAATTCAAGATTATAAGTCATATTTACATATGTAAGTATATATAACGTACCAAAAAGTTACAATCAGAAATCGAATGATCAGTTTTTATCTTTAGCAATTTTCGGTTAAAATATTATGGAGACAGCTTCGATGTGTTATCAATAAGTAAATTTACAATATTGTGTACTTTACTTGTGCACAAGCAGTTCAGTTTATTAAGAAAGCAAATATAAATCAATGTCACATTGGTGCAAGATTTTTTTGTATTAAAGTGCTATTAACTCTTCGACTTAAAGTAAATACGTAATCGAATCTTTAGATATAACAGCTTGTTTTAATTACCTTTAATCCTCACTAGCAGCGTAATTTAAAAGGTTTTTAAATAAATGAAAAGCTAAATATAATAAAACCATTTAAATAATTATCACATAGCTATTAACTTTATCATTGTGTACTTACTATCTACTTTCCTGACTGAGCGATGAGAAAAAAAAACGAGGTTATAATAAGTTTTTGTGAAAATACTAGCGAAAATAAACTTATTAAATTAACGTTTTTTTACGTAGTTTATGTTTACGACAGTAATGACATAAATCTGATACGTAATATAAAGCATAGTTTTAATAATAAAAATTGAGAATTTTTGATATTAAGTGGACCGGAAAGTAATGTCGCTTTTTGAGGTTAAATTCACAGACTATTTATAGCAAGTTTTTATTTCTAATCAACAATATATACACTTTCGTTATCCACAACCTTTTACCATTTGGTAAACATATGTTTAATGTCGGTGCTGTAAAAATCAATCGGTTTTTCTGTAAAATACGTTGAGATAACGACATTACTTTCCGGCCCCCCTAATACTTTGAAGAGGGATTGGAAACCCTCTGAGTGGGAAGAATCAAAAATTACAATTTACAGAACTTTCAAGCTCTTCAAGAACCACAAAAATAATACATTTTCGGGCCAATAATAAAATAAAGTTTTTTTTGATTAAAAACTAATTTGTCTATTCATTACAAAAAAAAATTAACATGGTATATATTATTAATAAGGTAAGTTTTATCTTCCAACATCTATTATATTTGCACATACGATAAATATTATGCTACCTATTTTCTATCTTTTTTTCCTATTTTTTATTTTTAGGCGCTTTTTTTATGTCAAGAGTTATCAAGAAAGTAGTGAAAAGAAGAAGGCGCATTTTGTTTCTATAAGACTTTTTAATTGAAAACTTATAATTAGTGTATATATAAATGTGTATATATAAATGTCTATATATATATATTATTAACAGTGGCGGCTTATACAACTGAAGATTGTAGCTTCAAATTCAAAGAATCGCCGTGTATACCTTTTATATAAATAAATTTCAACCTAACTTGTACTACTTGATAGTATTGCAATGTACCAATGGCCTATACAATCACCCCACTATACACAGTAAGTAAAGAAGAAAGTAAATGTGTTATGTTATGTACCGGAAAGTTATGACGCTATCTCGATATGTTTTGCATAAAAACTATTTCATTTTTACAGCTCCGGCATTAAAAATTTTGTCTACTAGATAGCAAAAGGTTGTTGAGACCGAAGGATATTGTTGATTAAAAATAAAAACTTTAGTGACATTACTTCCCGGCTCACTAATAAATAGTAAATAAGTAAGCAAAGTAATTAATAAATTAAAAATTTATAACAAAAGTAACAGAGAAAATATTATCTGATATAGTTTGAAGAATGACTTAGCCAAAGAATAGTTGTTGCATCTCAGGGCACAGGCTCAAATGCGTGTATATATAAAAAAGAAATTGTAAAACACAAAAATTATATGTACGGTTATAATCAATTACCTTAATTAACGTTATGTTTCTTTTAGATAATATTTAGTATTATTTAGAACACATTCACTTAATTATGCAAGTACTCTAATTCAATTCAAACTTGATTTTTTAAGTTCGTTTGGGTATGAAATTCATACAAAACTTCGTATTCATAACAAGTATCCATTAATCAAGCTAATGAATTTCTGAATTAAAGGTTGCAAATTGCAAAAGCATTTTTTTAATTTATTATCTCTTTAAAAATAATACACGCGCATCATTTTTATAATTACTGCTGCAAATGGGGTAATTATGTTATAAAGTATACCATTTTAGACGGACATTTAATAAGAGAAATTTAACCAATTAACTTTTTTTTTATTTATTGGCCTTGATTTTTGGGGACCCCGCGTACATTCCCCTGCCGTGTTTATGGCAGGGACTTGGTTATTGGGAAAATATTTTTTCAGATTACATTTATTTCATCTTTCATGCCGCATACGTTCATTCATTATTTCCTCCTTCATGCGTCTCAATTTCTGTCATTCCTTTTATTTTTACATTTCATTTATAATCTACTTATATTTTTATAACGAATTAACTTATTGATTGATCTTTACAAACTAAGGATGCATTTATATTCGAATCAAATATCAATGAACAATCTTTCGTTTGTACGATGCGAACTTGTTCTCTGACTTATAGAATAATTGTTTCTCCTTCAATTAAAACAAAATACTCGGGTTCCAAACGCACCTCGATCTGGGAAGATCCGAATTCTTGTCACGATCAATTTTACAAATATTCTTAACACAGTAGTTAGAGTTATTTAATCCTGACAATAGAATTTCTTTAGTTTATTGGATGATAAATAAAGGCAGGCAAGGAGTTTATTTTAAAAAACCTGCACTTTTTCTTGTGTGCATAGACTAAGTTATAAGTGTACATAGATGTAACATATAGTGACAATTTAGTAGGGCGTCATTCGTCTTTCGAAGCTTGCAGTGTTCCGGTACAACCTAAATTCAATTCATTTAATTTAACCTCCATTACGAACGACAGTGATGTATGCCGCGATCGGTTGTTCAATAGAGCCGCGAGTGATCGTTCAAATGCACACATGTTGCCGCTAATGGACACAACACGAGACCTCGCAAATAATTATAAACTTTACAAATGGAAAACAAATTTTTATTTTTCGAACAAAAGAATACTTCGAGCGATGCTTAATTAAGGTAAGAGAAATGCATAAACAAATTTACTTTTACAGGGTAATGCTACTGATATGAACAATTGTTTGTTACACAAGAGGGCTGTTCGTGCAACCTATAATATAATATAGCATCTAAAGACTGAGAGAAATGTTTCGTAGATAAAATTATGTTACATGGTGTGTTCAAAAAGTAACGCGAATTTTTTTTTGCCACTGGGTAGAACGGTGAATAAGGAATATTACCTGCAAGTTATGCGCAATTTGCGCGAAACGCTCGAATTTGTGGAAAAACAAAAATTGGCTTTTGCACCACGATAACGCCCTTGTTCACACATCGCTGCTTGTATGCGACTTCTTGGTCAAAAACAACACACTAATGATACCGCAGCCACTGCATTCCCCAGATCTGGCCCCCTGTGACTTTTTCTTGTTCCTGAAACTGAAGAGGCCCACGAAAGAACGACGCTACGCCACTATTGACGAGATAAGGCGCCATCGTAGGAGGAGCTAAACAAGATACAAAAATATGATTTTTTGAGGTGCTTCGAAGATTGGAAAAACGTTGGCACAAGTGTATAGTATCCCAGGTGGATTACTCTGAAGGTGACAAAATAGATATTCACGAATAAATAAATAATTTTTGAAAATACACATAATTTGCCATAATTTTTGAACACACCTCGTCGCCAATAAAATATATAATGTTACATGCAAATATAATTAAAAAAATACACAGATTGCAACTTCAGTGACAAGCAACCATAATGTGACAAATACAAAGTAACAAAAAAATTATCTTCTTTTGAATATTACCCAAAGTATCATGAAATTAAAAACCCTTTTATGAGATGTATATTAATGGTATATAATGGTATATACATGTCGATGGTTGTGGTTATGGAAAACTTCGAACAAACGATTTTACTATCCCTCGAC
Source organism: Battus belus (assembly GCA_018248135.1). Classification (NCBI taxonomy): domain Eukaryota; kingdom Metazoa; phylum Arthropoda; class Insecta; order Lepidoptera; family Papilionidae; genus Battus; species Battus belus. The sequence continues at coordinate 4,116 of DWIC01000300.1, forward strand.
ACTTCTTGAGACACTTCGCATACGCAGATTTAGCGGATCCATGCATAGCTTGATCTGTCAACAGGATCAGGATCAGGATCTAAGGTCTCTGTCGTCAGAGTGCATCCAGGGCCTGAGTGTCCACAGCACCATTCGTTAGGGATGCCCCCACAGATACTTGTCGAGTTCCTGCAGGAGTTCGATCCAGGAGCGAGACTTAGCGCTGGCGACCGCCTTCTGCAGTGCCTTCGTGGTTACCCGGTACTCTCTGTACAGTCTGGCCACCTCCTCCTCCGGAGCTCGCCTTCTCCTTCTTCGGGCTCTTGTGGACACCCAGTAATACCTGCTCCAGCTATCGCAACCCCGACTGTGCCTGGTGGAAGAAACCTTAACCGGTCGTGGTCTTTTTAACAAACACATAGTTAATTTAAGTGTTGCGGACAGTTCTCTGTGTCATCTCTGGATGTGGACAAGGCTGTTACCATCGTACTATTTCGCTAACCCATTTCAGATCACCGAGGTACCTTCCCGAAATCTGGGTCTGCAGAGATAAGAGAAGACAAGTTGATAAACGTCACTATATCTCTGATTTTTATAAATGCATTGAAATTGTATAATTAATCTTTTTATTTAAAGCTGCTTTCGAGTTTACGTGAATAAACAAGATTTGATGTCATTATTTTCTTTATAAGTTACTACCAGATTTGTTTTAAAAAGAAGTTTAAATTTTATTAAAAACAGCGAAAAAGAACCGAAAAACTGTTCGCGGCACACTAATCGCCCATTTCATCGACAGTTCTTATGGACATTTTGACAGCGCACGTCACGCGGCGCTGTCGGATGGAATATTCCGCTGCTAGTTTAAATATTAGTGAAATTATCGTCATGTACCGTTACACGACTAATTTACAATTCTTAGATCTACAATTTTATCGTCATCATTTTCCATCATACCATTGTCATCCGTCGAACGTCCAATCGAGACATAGGCCTCTCCGCAGCTTTATAATAAGGCCGGCAGGAAGCGGCCTGCGGTCAGCGTACAGGTTATTAATAAACAAGTTCCCCGTATCGCACCGTAGTCCCCGCATCAGAACCCTAAAACTCCAGCGGCATCTGCTCTACGCCCAGGTAACGAGCTCACTGCCACTTCTACTTGCCAAGCCGCTGGGCAATTACTTCGTTTACGGATTTCCTTATTCCTGATTCGATGTTTCCATTTGTGAGCCAGTATTATTAATAACAAAACTTTTTTATTTACCTTATACTAATGACAAAGGCCGTTTGACTTTGATATTTTTTATGAACAGGCCGTGTCATTCAGAACAAATCTCCTGCCTATATATTGTTCTCTTTATTTACTTACTTAAATATTCATTAGATATTTATACATATTCATCATTCATTTATTTTGCGTGTAAAACAAACTCACTTGGTTATATAATACACATAATGAATACATTACAATGTAATAGTATCAATGTACGTGAGAATGTACATAACAGTTGAATAATGCATAACTCAAATATATTAAAGGTATTTAAGACAATAATATACAGTTCATAAGTAAATAATTAATTTGTAATAAAGTTGGTCTGTCCACCGGATGTACGTGCTTCACTGCAGCCATAGGGTGTCCACTGCTGGAAATACTCCTCCCATGTATTTCGAACAAGTTTCCAACAACAACTCGCAAACGTTTGCTATCGACATATTCGACGATCTGAGCCGAATTAATTAGTTTTTGTTTAAGCCTTTTTCGAATATGTTAAATACTTTTAACGTGTATAAAGTCCAAGTTTTATGTTGGCGTTGTCATTAAAGGTGAGTTCAATTGAATACTAGTTACGTTCTATCAAAGGGGTCCCCCTTGTGACACTCTTCTCTGGAACTACTTACAAGTGACAACCATTCGTAGTGGGGAAAAAAAGAAAAGGAATCTTTTACTTACTTTAATACTTTAATGTCCTCATTCTTTAAATTACTCCAAATAATAATAACAACAAAACCATTTTTCGATTTACTTTTTCATTGTGAAAGAATTTGTAAGCAAACTCAATATTAACTATGTTAGGCGTGGGAAGAGTGACGAGGTTGACCAAAAACAAAGTTGCTTTAAAATTGATTTATTTATTTACAGGCGGGTCTGACAACTTTTATTACTGGGAAAATTCCAACGAAGCTGTTTACGTGTAACACTTTTTTTCGTGCAATTGTGATTACTGGATTATTTTATTGCAGTTAGTACAAAAATAAGTACATAATCTGACGTCATTAAATGGACTCTAAGTGTTACAATAAAAAGATCCATACAAATACCAAGTAGCGTTTGTTTACAGAGCTATAAATAAATAACTAGGTGAATTTTTTGAATAACCCGTATTCTTCCTTAATGAAGTCAGCGGCCTTCTCGGCGATCATGATGACTGGTACGTTGGTGTTGCCGCCGGGGACGCTGGGCATAACGCTGGCGTCCACCACGCGCAGCCGCCGCACGCCGCGCACGCGCAGCCGCGAGTCCACCACCGAGCCCATCGCACACGTGCTGCTGTAGTGGTAGTTCGTGTTCATCACGCACTGAACATAGCACCGCCAATACTCCAGGCTCCACAGCTCCAGACCCTTGCACATCGGCAGCTTCAGGTCGGCGACCTCAGCGCCCACGCTTCTGAAGTAAGTCGTGTTTACCAAGCGAACGTACTCTTCCACGTATCTCGCCATGTCGTCCAAATCGCTCTCCTCCGAAAACATCCCCTGGTAGATCTTCGGGTAGTCGTCGGGGTTTTGGCTGCGGAGTAGCACTCTGCCTGTAGACTTCGGATGTAGTTTGTTCACCACCGATAGTAAAACATTCCTACCTTTTCCGGCGTCATGAAACTTTTGACATATGTCAAAATCTAACCACTGGTTCAAGGCGCAGATAACTGAGGGCACCTTGGAGTCGTTCGGTATGACAAAGTTCACAATCTGACTATCGGGATATGGCTGCAACTTGTCGAGCGCTATGTACCCGGTGAACGTAGGAAGCGGAAAGAAATTCAGATCCTGAAGTTTCGGAGGTAAGTTAGATTTCTCCATTTGGAACAAAACTAAAGTTAACGCGTGGTCCTGATAGTTCATACCTACCGGCAAGTCGCAACGTACCGGAATCCCAAGCTGTTGCAGGTGTTCCGCCGGTCCGATGCCCGACAGCATCAGCAGCTGCGGACTCATGATGGCTCCCGCAGATACAATCACCTCTTTATTCGCCCCCACGATCAGGCGTTGGCCGCTTTGCGTTTTAATTTTCACTCCCACGGCGTTATTGTGCTTATCAAGTATAATTTTAGTAGCCTTGGTGTTCTTAAGAATGCACAAGTTATGTCGGTGTCGAATTGGAGACAAATAAGAATAGGCTGTGCTCTGGCGCACACCGCCTGCGATCGTGAACAGCTGCCGAGTGAACCCTAGATAGCGGTCTCCATTCACGTCTAAGAGGACATCGTATCCCAGCTCTCGAACCGCCTCCAAGAACCTTTCTGTATCCTTGCGGTACTCTCTCGTAACGCCCAAGTATCCGTTAGTCCCGTGGTTGTTTCTATACGGTGAATACAAAAGAGTGGGGTCTTCGAGTCTTTCGCTTTTGATGAAATACGGAAATACACCCTCCCAGCTCCAAGTAGGGTCCTGGGCAGCGACCGCCCAACGCTCGTAGTCGTAGGGATCGCCTCTGACGTACAACATGTAATTGATGCTACTGCTCCCGCCCAGCATATTGCCGCTTGTCAAGTTGGCCACATGATTCCTATGGCACCTGTGAGTTGTATTATCGTCCTCTGATACAAATTTTTTGTCGACTTCACTACCCGACATGAACGAAAAAAGCCCTGGAATCTGTCAAAAGTTAATTTAACACTACCTGTAGCGGGCATTTATAGATACAGATAAAAGATATTTACCTAAGACGGTAGCTCATCGACGCTATCAGATAAACAAAGACAACCCCAAACGTAGAGCTTTGCTTCATGTAGCCTTCATGTAGCATTATCAAATCACAAGGACCAGTAATGTACATGAATGAATGTACATTCAAATCACGTTGCATCCAAAAACTGCGTATCATCAGGTTCGTATTACGTTCGTATACCTTCTGCGTTTCACTGCAAGTTGAACGCTACTGTTTGGAGTTGCAGCCAATTGCAGTAAACCAACAGTTAAGTAACAATACGTGCCGTGTGATCAGAATTGGCGGGAGGGTAAATGATACCATGTATTATAACTAAATCGGCATCACTTTTATATGCGTAACACCCAGCTTAGTTTTGTTATTTGTTACGCAACATTCACGACAAAATACGACAAAACATCATACATTTTATTTCGGTGTAAAAGGTTATTAAACGATAATTAAATTTAGAAATCTATCGGTTGCTTGATAAATACCATAAGAGAGAGATTTTTTTTGTTGTCAAAAACAAATCGAGTGCATTTGTTGCGTACTTTTCTTACGTCGGGACGTGTTTTGTGTTTAGTACTATTGCAGCTTTATTTTAAATGGAAGGACTCACCGGAGAGCTTCATTTGATTATAGTTTTAATCAGATATGTCTCCTCTGGTATCAAGTGTTTTCTTTTGACGTACTCGAGTGATTAAAATAAATTATTATAAATGAGTACTCCATATCGTTTCACCATCGCCCATCTCTTTTTTAATAGTGTTAGGTAACTTACTGTTGATTCTATCGGAGGGTCTCCTCCTGCCTCTATCAGCAAGACTGACATGTGTTCCACTTCAGAGAGCCTATTGGCCAGTACGCTGCCAGCCGATCCTGCGCCCACTATAACGAAATCGAAGCTATCCCCATCTAAGATAAAATAATCACATCATTACCGACCCTGACGACTAAAGGCAGCTCTTGTGATGAGCTTCATTTATTTCTATTATTATCAACATAAGATGGTTTATAGTGAACACATGTGTACGTCATGATGAACACGATGGAAAAGCTCGATTGAATAAAACTAAAATCAGACTGGACTACCCCCTACCAACCTAAAGCGCGAGACGAGAGTTCCAAGCGCGTCCTAATTTGGGAAGAGTAACAAGAGACACAATAAACGAGCAACGTGCTTCATCCACTGCCACTTCCGACCACGTATGTCTTCTGACTTATTGTCAGTTAATTTAATTGCGTTACATTGTATTATGAAAATATTATACAATATAAAAAACTGAAACTCTCTATTTAATCCTTCTCCGTCAAATAATATCAACAAAATAGGAATCCAGTGCAAAGATTACTGGTAACATTCAACACAGTGGTAAGATATCTACTGTTGGATATAGAACTCCTCCACAGATTTACAATAAGACCGATTGGTTGGTTGTTGATTGCCTCTATTTGCGGATGATCTTAATTGGCCTTATTACTTTATATGAACCCCTGGGTCTCCAACAAAATACACCAGTGGTAACTTTTGCTATCTTGAGACTGGCTGTGTTGCCGTTCACTTTATTATTCTGTTCATTTCGTATAATAGAAGGTCAGATGAGCTCTGGAGACAGCCAAAGGTATCGTTTTTTTTTAATACTCTATGAAAGAGGCTTAAGTCACTGGACTTCCTGCGTCTCATGATAACCATAATAATAAACTGAATTGCCTCACGGAGGAATCATGCAAGGCGTCAAACATATGTACCCAATATGTTTGATACCTTTTTTGAAAACCAAAGGCAACCTGCACTAACCGTTGACGACGCATCCCTGCTGGTACAAATGTGAGGTGAGCTGCAACGCCGACAGTAGGTGCAACGCGCCCTGCATCTGCGTCACGCCCGCTAGCGTGCTAATCACGTCCATTGCTGGAACCTTAAGTCAGAACAATTCATTATTTTTGGATCACTTAAAAATCACTGTCCCGTTCATTCATTTATCCTCCCAAAGATCGCCTCTATATATATATATATACAAGCATTATATATAAGTATACAAATTTTACATTTGTATGTATATAAATTTATTACATACATTATAAGACAATAATAAAATCATTTTTAAGTTAATTTAGCAAATCAAAGAACGTTTCTTTTGGCATTTGTACACGGATATATCAGAGATATTTTTTATGTTATCACATTCTATTTACGGGAGAATTCAGCACTGACGTACGGTATATGGAGGGTTTTATAAATATTCGGTATAACAAGTTAATGACCACTGATCACTGTCTAATGTGACATTAACAATTTTGCATGCAATACAAGGAGATATCAATCATCTGTATGTAAGTATATAGCACTAGTCTCTGATTAATTTAATGTTGGGTTACCTCAGCGCAGGTTCCAGGTCCAGCAGTCCGTAGAGCACCGAAGAGCGACAGTGCGCAGTGCGCGCGAACTCCGCGAGACGCTCGTACTAAATGAGCCAATATTTTGCGGACGTACACATGAAAACATAACTTGCGTCTCAAGGTAACGACTTCATAAATAACAGGTACTGTGATTATTAAGAGAAATGATAAAAAACGGATAAACTAATTTAAAAAATCAACGTGGTTATACTAAACTGTATTTACTCAAGCAATACTTTTTTCAAAAGGCTTGCTAAGGAACGTGAAAATAGGCTAAAATTTAATTATCACATTGCTTTCCCCATCGTTTCAGGCATAAGACGTCCACCGCTGGATTTAAAAGATCCCATTGGGACCGGCAGGAAACAGGCAGCATCCGGCATCTTCGAAGAACCTTAATAAGGTCCTATCAATTTCTTATATAAGCCTTTTACATCATTTATTTAATGAACTAGTTCATACAACGCATATCAATTGCCAAGCACATGTTATATTTTTGTTATACTGGGTACGTATCGGAGTTGTTGAATAAATGCAGTGTGTTCAAAAAGTATCGCGAATTTTGTGTATTTTTATAAATCTCCGTAAAAAGTCTCCGTAATTCCTCTGGGATATTACAATAATTTTTATATTTCTGTTATAATAATTATTATAATTTTTGTTTTTCCACAAATTCGATCCTTTCTGGCGGATTGCTTTGCGCAAATTGCGCATAACTTGCAGGTAATATTCCTTATTCACCGTTCTGCCCTGTGGCAAGAACTCATGATACATCACGCCCCTACAATCGAAGAAAACTGTAAAAAAAGCTTCGCGATCCTTTTTGAACTATTTATTTTCAACGTGGTTAGTTATAAGTGCAATATCTTTAAAAAGATTGTAGCTCGTTTATATAAGGTTACATTTAAGATAACCGACGTAGCTCGAAGAATTGGTCGTCTGTAGTGGCACTGGCCGGAGCACATCACAGAAAGGTTCTCGAGCGGCGACCACGAGCCAATGGGCGCGGCGCGGGGAAGGCCCCTCAGTAAGTGGACCAGGAGACATAGTTAAGATCGGGAAGTTGCTGCATGCGGGCAGCGCATAACCGATCATCGTGGTGATCTTTGAGGGAGGCCGATGCCTTGCAGTGGGCGTCCATCAGCTGAAAATAAGAAGAAGAATTAACTTCTGCCATGTACTGCATGGATACATTTTAAAAATTATTAATTTTATTATACAGTAACCTAAATTTGTAATATATCTAAAACCATTGATTTTAAGAGACGGTATTCACAGCAAGTGAGCTGTACAAAACAGGTGATTTTTTTAAAGGGTAACACAGGTGTAACAGCTGTCAACAAATAGACAATTACATCACGATTTATGTTTCATTATAAGTGTCGGAAGTGTTTTTTATGTAATGGCATGTTGCCCTGAATGGACAAACGATGTCGCGGCGATCTCGGGGGAGGCCTGTGCCTTGCCGTGATCCGTCTGCTGGCTGCTGATATCAAGACAAATATGATAATAAGAAAGACTCATGCAGCTAGCAAGGTATTTCTCGAAGGGCATACAAAAAAAGGTTGGTGGTTGACCTCCCGTTGGTATATTTGTAATAACTGGACCGTTTAGTTGGTACTGTTAATAACGGAGTCATTCGATTTGAACTTTAAACGGTAAAGTAACTTCGTGTAACCTTCACACATACCAAGGCACTGCGCGTATCCTGTAATAACAGGAATTTATTTATATACGATAGGTATTTATGTATTTAGAAAACTCTTAGACTAAGTGCAGGAGCGAATTTAAAGCCGAAAATATATTTATTAGTTAACAGGACGCTGCAGACAAATTAATAGAAGTAAATACAATATTGCCATACTTATTACAATACATTACTCGATATCCAATTCGTCTCATCTCTCTGCCCGCCATTACACTGACACTGTGTCGCGCGCTTTAAACAAAACACTGCGACAGCGCAGTTCAGTCTGTCAGTTGTTCCGAATTGAATCATTTTGATGAGCATGTACGATCCCGCGGTACTATGGGTTCGAATTATGTTTTTGTCCTTTTTGCTGCATTTGTAGTAATCTCTTTACACGTACCAGTAAAAGTGTAGTAAAAAGTATTAGTACTTATAAAAAGTACATATTAATCAATAGACACGTGGTCGCTGACGACAGGCCTTATAAAGAAAACTCGGGCTCTTGAGAAGCTACCACGCGCTGCTAGACGCGCCTAAGCCCTCTCTCGGTCTCAGCTCCCTTTAGGTGGGTCGATGACCCAGATAAATGTCGCAGGAGGTCACTAGTTGTCGGCTGCATAGGGCCGGTAAACGTGGCAATCTTTTAGGGAACACTGTGGCTTGCAG
>DWIC01000301.1:0-12754 GCA_018248135.1 Battus belus
TCTGTAGCGCTTTGTACATAGCCGCGAAATTCAAAAGACAAAAAGGCGGAAGGGAGATATTTGACAACCTATTATATGTAAGTGTGCATTAATGTTCTCTAGTTGAGAAGTTATTTTAAACAGAAAATAGCAATACGGAGTATTGTTGTATGTGTACTGTTTAAACCCAAGTTTACATGATTTGGACAATATTAAATGACAATAATTAGGGCTGCTACTGGCAATTGAGTTAATTAACATGTTAATTAACTCAATTAAGGTAACATGGAAATTTTAACAATATTCATATTATAAATATACGTATTAATAGGCAAGTAACTGTAAAAAAAATACTTTTATGTTCGAATGAAAAGGATATAATTAGAATTACTAATCTTTTGGTTGATACTGTAATATTTTTAAACAACTTCATTTTCCGGTTCTTTTTTATTAATATTTCTTGAGTCTAACCCTCCTTTATAAAACTCCCATGAAATACATCATAATGACTTCTCTTTCTATATATACCGACTAAACGCCCGTCTAAAGTGGCAGTGGGAGCGGCACATTGCTCGTATAACCGATGGCGGTTTGGGGCCCCTCATTAAATGTACCGACGACATAATCAAGTTTGAGGGAGATCTTGGTATCAGTAGCACAGTAGTGTCATCGCACAGTAATGTCAGTCATCGTAGCAATTTTTAGAAGAAACCTATGACTTGCAGTCTGTGTCTATCAGATGACATGATGATGATAACTTTTTATTCTCGCAACAATATATGTACAAATTGAACAAGCATGAAATACATAATAATTTAAAACATAATCGTGTCTTTTACTTGACCTCGAACAAAGATTTTAAACAAGAATAAATGACACACAATATTTTGTAGTCTCAATATAATCTTAATATATATAGAAGGACCTCTAGCCTCGAGGCCACGCAAGATGACCCCGTAAAAAATACACGGCAAGTGGGACCGCGGGAATATTTGACAATCATGCTTGGAAGTCCGCCAACAATCGCGTTCCGTTCATCAACGCATAATAGCATGTGGCTTGTGTGAAACATATCTACGCCATTATGCTTCATTTACTTTGCCGTGACGGTGATCAAATTACACTGTTTGCGGTTTGATATAGGACTAGATTTGGTAAATATTAATGGAAATATTCCATACATTCGTGTACGCGTAGATTTGTGTTTGAAGTTGTTATATCTATTTATCTTTAGCTAACAAAGTTGAAAAGTTAACTTAGGTTAAACTAAGTTAAACCTGATTAGTAAAGAATAGTATTCACAAGGAAAGCAAACATTGCCACAAGCAAGTCATCTCAGTGAAAAAATGGACAATGCTTTTTATTAACGTAGATCATCTATTTTTAAATAATAAAACATATGGCTGTACAATATCACACATTAATTTCTTAAAATAAACCTTAATATAAATAAGGTGAATAAAATCTTACACAAATATAGAAGCTTATACATATATTATATATGTATAAGAATCTATCTATCGTGATAACAATATATATGACACATATTGTTATCACGATTGCAAATACATGGCAGTCATTAATATGTCGAATCATTTGTATCGATTCCTATTTACGAGAAAAAATATCTATATAACGTTTTTCTGTGTAAATAAGATCTTTTCGTGAACTTTAAAAAAAAGCAAATTGATACTACGAATGTTTGACTTTTAATTCGTTTCCAAATGTTCTTCACTTTACTAGTAACTACGCCATCTATATAAGATTAAGGATAACTCAAAAGTTTCTATTTTGCCTTTAATAGCGCCATCTAGTGACTAACGTGTTAACTTAGACGACAGAAGTTTTGGTACGTTTCGTCTAGTGCCAGTTTCAAATAAAGCAACAAAACGTCCATAGAGGTCGCTGTAAAATATTTAATTTACTAAACTTTTTGTGATATTTACACTAAAAACATAGTTAAACTCTAATCTCGTCGAAATGTAGCATGTGACATCTAAATAAATTGAAAGGCTAAATATGCTGATAGGCACAAAATTTGTGAGGGCTCAACCGACACGAATAATTATAATAGTTATAACATTTTTGTTAAGGGGAGTTTTTATTGAGAAAAAATGAAAATGAGTGGAAAAAGTTTTAAAAAAATGTTGTATTTAGATTCCTAGAAACTAGAGTTAATAAAAAATACTTGCACCTAGCTGATAAACATTTTTCGTTAAATAAAACAAAAAATTATATATCCAAAAAATCATATTATCACTTCGAAATATCGTTTATTCTCTAGCCTTCATCTTTAAGCTCTAGGGCTCTCTTATGAGTCACACGCACGGGTTGCTATTTACTAGCTTTAATTGCCGCTCTGAGGAGCCGCCGAGCTCTTAGATTGTTTGGGCGGACGCCCTATGAAAAGGCCTTGTGGCAGGGCCTTTGGGAGGAGCCGTGACTTGGACTGCCACTCGAAACGTCGGTAAACTGTCATTACTGCCACTACGTATCTGTTGAACTACGCCAAGCTTGTTTTTAATGCTGTGTAACATGTTAGCTCAATGTATAAATCGATACTCATAATATTACTTGAAAAAAAAAGATAATAACTTATTTTTTCTTTACCAAACTTTGAACATTACGGACTTACATAATACAGATCGCATTTATAATATGTAGTTGACATAAAAGTTAGAATTAAAAGTATGAATAAATCAATTAACGATTGACTAATATTAACAAAAGCGGCAGGGACGTTGCTTTGTAAACAAAGAGTTAATTAAAAATCAAAGTCAAGAGCGGTCTGGGGCAAACAGAAATACACAACCTGTAGGTCAGACGAGGCGGCCGGCCCAGACCGCATGAAGGCCGTTTGGGCGGAAATATTCTTCTGATATCGTTTCCACACTCTACCGAACTAATACAAAGTTTGTGTTTTCGATCTATTTATAGGAATTTAAAGAAAAATGCTTTATTGGAAATATATTTAATTGTTCTCATTATATATTGATTCCTTTAATTGTGATAAAAGGTCCACAAGCATTTTGTGATAAGAGCAGTGAGAAAGAGAGGGTCTTCCTAAGTAAGAATGTATATTTATGATATCACGGTTCATTATCTCGGTTGAAATTACTTTTTGTAGTAAATAATCACATAACAGATACCTTAGCCACATAACACAGGGGAATTTATATCACGGATGTTATGATAGCCATTTTTCAGTGGCCCCGTTTGCATATACATATAATTTAATTAATAATTATTTGACAATTCAATAAAAGTAATTTATTGATTTTATTTTAGCTATGCCACGAGATTATTATGGAGAAAAAAAGATAGATTATTTCCTAGACAATATTACATACAATACTTCTTTTGGATTCCAAATAATAGAATTAGTTAAAACATCTGTTTTTAGCTGTCTAAGTTTTGACGTCAATCAAAATAAAAAAAATCTGGTATCAAGATGTCTACAGAGATAATTTTCTATCTCATTATCGTGAAAACGAGAAAATGGAAACAACATACATTAATTATTGTAGTGTACGAAGAATTATCTTTTTTTTGGAAATAATCGTTGTTTATTAGACACATCATTTTATTTAAATGTCAAAATATAAGGTGGCCTTGAACTCGACTTTTCTTTATTAATATTTTGTTTTGAACTATGTATCTATTTATTTTGATTGTTACAGGCCATGTTAGTTTTAAGCTATGCAATTTTAATGGCGACAGCTTCTTTTGTCGTTTATTTCAGTGACCAAAATTTGCGCACCAGTCGGAATTAGAACCGGCAAAGTACAACTGTCAGACCATTGCCACTTGGCCATTAATGCTAAAAAACAAAAAGTTGAAAATGCAAAAGCATTATAGGAAGATACAGGTATTGTGCAACTGTCTCGTATTGTGATTCGCGTTTTCTGGTCATATAGATCATTGAGGAGTATAGTTTCATATCAAAAAACTGTAAAAGAAGGCTGTCTCTCAATATCAGCGGTTAACAATGAACTCACCGTTGTTAATAGGTTACTTTGTGTGCGGTTACAATATGTATTACCTGAAACAAAAAAAAAAACACTTGTGTTATTAACTCAAAGTTTTTAGAAATAAAAACGAAGTTATTACGAAAACTCTTTTAGGTTATTTTAACAGTAAAGAATTTAATTTTGTATATTTTTTTGTGCTCTATTTCTATTAGAACTGTGAGAAATATTAAAAAACCGCTTGAAACATCTAAAATATCTAAAAATTACTTAAATTTCCTGTCTTCACTTTTTAAAATTCTCAAGCATTTTTCTTTACTTATTTTCTCTCTATTCTATTCTATTTTTGAATACATTTAGAATCGTATTGAGACTGTAGAAGACATTGTTTCATCTCGCTTGTTACGCAGCTACGAATGTGTTATTCGGTGTCTATTTCCAGAAAATATTGTCAACATGTACTGCTCGGAAGAAATTGCAGTAATATACGTTTTCCAGTTATGACATACAAAATCACTTACGTAGGTAAAAAGAGAATATTTTTTGTCTGAAAGCACGACACTTGAATAATTTTCTTCGGTTCTTTTTATTTTTTTAAGAGATAACACAGCCGGGAATGAATTACCTCAACTACTTTCAGAATCATCTTCATAATCTCCTTGACAGTGACGCCGATTGCAAGGCGTAAGTCGCCCCCATAAGATCAATACGATTACCGGTTTTGTGCTGCCACTACTTGCCATCTTATCTTGCCTTGTTTATGTTGTCTGTACACCTAATGAATGGCCTACCGAAAACCTTTCCCGCCTTAACGACCAAAATTTGACGAATCATGATTTTGAAATATAATAATAATTGACAAGACTGTGCCTAGTTCAACAAGCTATTCAATGCGTATTCAAACCGGAACATTAATTTATAACAATGTTGTTTTACGATAAATGTCAAATACAGGAAGTCTCATTATAGTGTGTGCGCAATATTAGTTACCTCCTGACGCATGTGAGTTACGGATCGGGGATGGTAGACAAATATTAATGTGTCTGATCTTAAATATCATTGACCTTCGGGTCCATGAAGCATCCAGTTTATTTTAAATAAAGCGACTTTCTCGGTGAGCGGTGGGGGACTGGGAACTGGAGTCACCGGCCAGCTTCTTGAAGCTACCACTCCCGTGTGAACAAATCTGTTTGAAATTTTCCTGCCTGGAGAAAGGAGACGAGACTGTCCGACTTGCCATCACGGTTACCGATCAGGTTATTTATACCGATGGCCGTATAGAGGATAAGGTGGGTGCGACGTTCTGCGTAATGCAGGGCTCTGCACAGTTGTGCGGAAAAAACAAGTTGGTCAGCTTCTGCGCCGTATACCAGGCACAGCAGCTGGCCTTAGCGGAAGGAACAGGGTCTGACTATCGCAAGACCTGACACAGTCCATCTCTTAGCGTTAAGAGAGAAAGAGAATATCAAGAAAGCAAGAGAGAAGGAAGGCGAAGGACGTAAGTAAAAACTGGGTGAAAGCGCACTCTGGGACGGAGAGGAATGAGAGGGCGGACCAGTTGGCCAAGGCTGCGTCCCTTAAAAGTAAAAGGAGGCCTGGATGTGAGGAATGCCCTATTTCATTCATCAAACAACAACTTAGCTTGGACACGATTGACGAATGGAATCATAGGTGTATGGAAACGCGAAAATTTTTCCCGAATGCCGTGACAACTTGTTGCGTGCTCTGCAACGTCGAGTTGGACACGGCCTTGGCCCAGATGTTCACGAGGCACGGAAGATTCTCCAAGTACTTTAATCGGTTCAAGCTCAAAGAGAATCCCGCGTGCTTCTGTGAACCGGGGGTGAATCAGAGCGTGGTGCACGTGCTGGCCGGCTGTCCCGCGTCCTTGGGATCAAGGTTGACCTGCGAGCTGGAGATGGGGAGGAAGATCGAGTCCGACGCCATCATTTCTCTTTTGTGCAATGAAAAGTTTTAAACACTGTAGGGAAACAATTTAAAAATTATACTAAAGGACAAAATTATATAAAATCGGCTAAAATAAGAAGTAACAATGAAATAATAAAATTTAGCTAGTCAATGAAAATATTGACAAGAACTGTAAAAATTCAGAATTCTTTTAAAAGAATGGAATGATTGTTAATGAACGAAATTGTTTCCAAAAAGTCATCATCCATTCCTTTTTTATATATAATACCATGGTTTTGAGTGAGATTTAATTACATTCGGATTTTAAACTGATTAATGGTTGCTGTATCGAAGGCTGGAGACGAGATAATTGAGTTTGCTTACATTTCATTTGTATCTACCCGATAATTAAAATTCCAGTTCATCGTTGTTTTATTTTAATCATATAGAATATTAAGTTCGATCATAAACACATTGCAATTTTAAAAAAATGGTATTCAAATATTTGCACTTTTCTCTACTGTTTTCTTATTTTTATGCCAATTCCTGAAGTGTGAAGTATATCTGTTAACAGGATTGCTGTAAAATTACAAAGTAAGTATAGAGCCAAATACAAGTTATAAAACTCTCCATCCGATTGATATTATTCAAATGTTTGTGCATCTACCTATTTATAGGCACAATAAAACCTTATCTGTTTGAAACAGAAATATCTGACCTACCTCGTAGTATTCGTACCAAACTGGCAATCAAAGAAAAAAATTGAAGAGAAAAAAATTTAATTTCGTGAAATGAATAAACAAATAATATATGTCGCGTATTTTAAAAGAATATTTGAGACCTGCCTAAGGGGGACAACACTGATAATTATTTAACTGATAATTTTAAAACGAACAATGGAAGTGCAAACACGGCACTGAGTTATAAAAGTCTATCCAGCCAAAGGTTACCAAGCCCCTAATTTAATTCACTAGTTTATAATTTACAGTCAGTCTTAGAGATTATGGAATTTTCTAAAACGCCATAATAATTTAAAGTCCCTGAAATAATTCTTAACATTGTCGGTAAAGAAATTTCTCACAAAAGAGACGTGACTTGTTAACGTTTAAATAAATATTAAATCCAACAGTGTTACAACTTTTTTACTATAATTATATTATTGTATAGACTACTATACATAACATTCACAAATACATATATATATATAAGTATATTATCTGGGGACAAATCGGTATACCGAAATCCTAGCACCTAAAATCCCACGGTTTTTTGTTAAAACTGCGGGATCGACTTCGCATACTACAGTAGTTTCAACGCCTTAGAATAGAGCTGTAGTCCATCACGAGCGGTAGATCACCCTGAATCCGCGAGCAAAACATATTTATGGGAGACTCCGGATGAGGAGCTCATATGTTCTCTCCCTCTCTTTCTCACATTACTTTTTCGCAGAAGGTTATACCAATGCTAATAATACTGCCTATCTTGACGAACTGTGAAACTAGAAAATAAATAAACAAATCGTTTTTCAGAGTGATCACTCTATTAATCAATTATCTTAAACAATGACAGCGACAAAAAAAATTCTGAAACACTAAAAAACTTTCCTAAAATGCGTTCCTTCAAGGCTTGCAATAATATTGAACATATTGCTAAGGAATATTCCTTTCATAAGAACCATTCTAGTGTTTTGAAGAAGGTTATAAAAAATCTCTATTATTTTTAGGTACTGCTTCTTATATTTGGCATATATTCATTTTTATATAAATAAGACGAAGGTAAAGTTAGATTAAATGTGTACATTTAAAAAAATGTAATTTATTCACAAAGCGTACTACTTTTTTTACAAACAGTGGGATGTAGACGAAAGTCAAAAGACAGATTTTATGTAGACGTAATTAACTAGAACGTACGTACGTCGTTTTTATAAAGCCGTCTAAAAGATGGGGAAGAGCTGCATATCTTTCCACAAAAATAATGTATAACAATATTTTGTTTCTTATTTAAATAATTTATTCTTTAAAATATTTAAATAAATGTGTACATACGTAAGTATACATTATATTTTTACTGATTTGTTTAATTATGCGATTCCAAGTTGCTACACGGTTACCTCGAGTCATTTTCTGTAATAAGAAAATATCAGCCTAAAGACATAAAAACAAGATTTAGTCTCTTTTCAAAGTAATTTACCACTGGTATAGGTTTTATCTACTGACTTGTGTTAATGATGCTAAACTATTTGTCACATACTTATTACGTACGATTAAATTAACACTATGCATAATAGAATAAAGAACTTCGTAAATATAAATAAAACAAATTGTTTTATCCGAGGTAGTTTTTTCTATATAGGAGAAATAGCGCCAGTAGTGTTTGTTATAAAATTAGTTAGTTTTTCCAACATCACTATCATAATTTGACCTCTCTCTTCTTCGTAATCTCGGTGGTAGTTTATAATATTTTTAAACGAGACTTACAAATATTCTTCCATCATTATATATTATATGATTTTTATTTTATAACAAAAAGATGTTCTCAAAAGATGTGTACCATTATCATATCAGTCTATACACGGCCGCTGCAAGGCATAAGTGTCCCCCAAAGATGACTGCGATGTCCAGTCTTTCGCAGCTCTCTTCCGGCGGTTTCCCACGATCTTAACTACGTGGATCTACAGTCCACCTAGTGCGGAGCCTCCTCACGCTGCGTGTACAGGCTCGAGTGGGGTCCACTCAAGTTTTTCGCCCCAACCATCGTTTGTTGTACCAGCGATATGCCTCGCCCATTGTCAGACGAGCAATTCTAGGAGCATCCTCTATGTTTAAAGTATTATGTATCTGTATTTAAAGACGTGTCTAGCTTACAATAATCATTATTAACGGTTACATGTTTAATATAGTCATGCCTACAAATACAAAAGAAGTTTTAAAATAACCGAAAATAATTGAAATAGACCTGTCCACATGCAACCAGTTGCTCACTTGAGAACAAATTACGTTCACTGTAGTCGCTCATGAATAGGTATTGTGAAGCTACTAACAGTTTGTAAGAAAATGGTAAAAGGTAAGATATTTTGTCGTTTAAATTTATATCTTTCTTTCGAGAAACTATTTACCTTTTAGAGCAACTAAAATTTATCTATACGATTTAATGGTTTAAACATAAACATTTTTAGCACAGTGCATCCACTACTTAATCTACGTGTCATTTAGTTGATATTCTTTGACTTGTTCAATAATCATTGCTTCTACTCGAATAAATTGTATTAAATTTTGATTTGATAAAATTAATAATTAATTAATACACTGTTTGCGATAATGATATTTAATTTGACGCTGACGACGTAATTAATAACGTGCGGGTTTAATTAATTTACGATGCATTTGAGCGATCATTCGTCGGTTGGTTACGATACTGTCCGCGCCTACATTAAATCAGTTTTATCAAAACGTATCATCTCTGTTATTGAGAGTATTAATTTGTTTCCTACTTCCTTCCTTCTTTCTTCTACTTCTTCCTTTATGCAATGTCAGAACAAGGGATTCTCGACAACACATTATAATTTTAAAACTTGTAATTTTTCATGTTTTTTTCTTAATAAACAAGGCAAATGCTGGTACATTATTTAAATCTTTTATCTGTGAAATACAAGTGTTTAAAATAGATGAATATACGCGAGTTAACTTTCAAGTACGTAACGTTAAAACGAATAAAAGGTGAAAAAACTTCGATACGAAGCTTATATTGCCTGCTGCGAATAATCCAGCCACGTATATCTTTCCGTTCCGACTGGAATTCAATAAAGACGCTCCTTTAAGATGACTGAAGTGGAACAACATTAATCAAATTCACCGGATAGAGTGGGCGTAAGAGATGTACCTCTGAACAGCTTCTATTCGCTTTCTGTTGCTATGTTCCTTACAACATACAACTTTATTACTAACATTAAACCTAAGGAAAAATTTACAGACTCAATGCTTTAGACTATTTTCACCAATCAATCAAAGCGACAATAAAAAGTAAACCTAAATATATTTTTGACTCCTTGGTAAACCTTACTACATCAAGATTTTGTTATACAGTTTTACAAAATAATGATACAGGGACAATAAATGTGAAACATCATGTTATTTAAAGTTATATTAATTATAATATGGGAAATTAATTGAATTGTTTATTAAAATACAGTCAAAATCAAAAATTAAAAACAGGTTTTTATTCCCATACATACAGAGTAAAGAGTACCTGTTCATAACTAACAAACACATGTCGTCAATCAAAACTCTAAAAAGCGTGTTAGAATATAATCAAAAAAAATTATTGTGTTTCTTTAAGCAAAACATTGAAACCATAATCACATTATTTACACTAAAATCTGTTTATTAAACAGAAAGCATATTTTTGAAAGTAATTGTTGTTTTTTAATAAAATATCAATTTAATAAAGTGATTGTTTTGTTTGAAATACGCATACGGTAATAATTTTTGATAATACTGAGGCCATCGTGACAACAAAGATAATATGTACATAAAGTATATTAATAGATCAAAGAAAAACAATACAAATTCTGTTTTCGACGAACCTTTTAACTGTACAAAATAAAATTGGTATGCGACTGGAATTAAATGGCTTCTTTCGGTAATAGATTAATTACAATGACGTTCGGGACTAGTACCAAATTGGTCGGCTGTAATTAAATTTACCCACACAGAAAGTTTTTGAAATTGTTACGAAAACAATCTCAGTTTGTGTATACTTTATTAATTCCACGTGCTTTTTCATACACTTGTACCTTTGGTACGGGAAGTCAGGGATATTGGAGACATAGACAGTTATTGTACTAAATTTTATTGCAAAACTTATTTACAGAACTTATTGCAGCTATTATATCTGTTTAAAAAGTAAAAACTATCTTAATTTAACTTAATCCAGCTTCGATCTAACGCCCACTTTTAAAAGTGTATTCAGTGGATTACTAATCATCTAGGGCTTCTAGGTATTACCATCACCTCTAACCTCAACTTTGGCCAACAAATCGAGTCTATGGCATAAGCGGCGTCCAAGAAATTCTTTCAAAGGTTCGGCGGTACATCAGCTCTTAAAAGCTGCTTGATTTTTACACTGCCCAAGTTCGATCCTGCATGGAGTACTGCAGTCACCTCTTGGACGGTTCAGCCAAATATCATCTGGAAGCTTTGGATTTTTTTATTTTATTACAGGCTACATTTCGGGGTGTGCTTATACAATTCCAGAGCGGAATTGCATAATCTGATTCCTCCTGTACCATTCCACAATCGGACGACGCGGCGTGATCGGGGATTCCATGCATATGTGGTTGATATTCATCCTCACCGCACTTCCAGTTGCGGTTCATCCTTCATATTGCGAGCGGCTAAGGAATGGAACTCCCTCCCCGCATCGCTGTTCCCCGATTCGTACAGTATAGGGATTTTCAAGGCAAGAGTTAACAGGCATTATTTGAGCTTGCGTGCAGCACCTTAGATCTCATCGTTGCTTCCCATCAGGCAAGATTGAGATTAAACGCACTCAAATACATAATAAAAAAAAGGATTCAATTGACCGAAGAGCCCGTAGGTTAATTAACAACGAAAGGCTCTCAATATCAGACTACATACTCTTGAGCATCGTCGTCGAGTTGCCAGCTTATCGGTTTTTTATAGGCCACACTTTGGAGAGTGCCCAAAGGCTCTTTTCGAACTGATTGTGTGATCTCCATTCCTCTATCGGACAAAAGTTTCATCCATACGTTGTTGACATACCCAGAAGTCGAACTAAGGCGGTTTGAAAGCTCGTTTTTGGTGAGAGTCGCCAAGATTTGGTACGACTCGTCCGGGTCTATTTTTCCTGATAAGTTGAACTCTGGAACCTTTAATAGTAGATTGAACAGGTTTGTTGATCGGCGTGTACCACCTTCGTCTTAAGGTACGGTAGAGGCCTATATCCAATCGTGGTTGTAAGTATTATAATGGCGGTAGATCAAGCAAAGTCAATGAAAATCCCTGTGCTTTACTTAAAGTGAATTAAGAAACATTTATATAAAAACTATTAGCTACTGTTATTTGGCAAACTTTTGAGTTTTGAGTTCCGAAATTACTATATTCATCATAAATAAATTTCAGTTTTAATTAGAAATAACGTATCGCAAGAACCAACAGTTACTTATGTTATATTTCTATTTTATTGATGTAAATAAATAAAAAGCGATCATGGATTGAAGAAATTAAATTAAAATCACACTAACGAGTGGCGTTCTACTTCTTATAAACCTCGCAGTCGCACTTTGTGGGGCAATTCAATTAAGCCGGTAAAGCGTTTGCGAGCGCCCTATGCAATCCCATCTGTATTTAATATGTAACGTTAAATCATTAAAAGCTTCAATTTCAATAAAACATTTTCTGCTGAAATTTATTACTTTTAGAAAGTTTAAAGTCGTATTAAATTAAATTTCAATTTGATATAGTTATAATTTACACTTTTATCAATACTTGCTAAAGCATTAAAGATGTCATACTATACGAGTATTCGCAAATTAATAGACGTTTTCAGGAATTTTAATGAAATATATGCATTTTAATTAACTGTAAACAACACTGCTTATTTAAGGATTGTCTTGGTACCCTAAAATAATAGCGACGGACATTTGCCCGACATATTGTAGTGAGATTTTGAAGAACTGTTATGATTAATGTTAACATAAATGACACTTAGATGATTTGTCATTTCGATATTATGTTTGTCGACATTATGTTCGAATCTGAATCAATATAAATCAATCTAAAATTCACCACCACGCAATAATATCTTCAGCTTTGTTGATAAAAAAAAACGTTGAAACAGAACTAATAAATTAGTTGTGTATGTGTTGAGGTATATAATGT
>DWIC01000302.1:0-12754 GCA_018248135.1 Battus belus
GAGTAACGTATTTGCACTATATGACGGTCGTTTTCTCATTTACATCCTCAGGTACTACCAGCATACATAATTCAAGAAAAACGTAACAAAGCACACAACACTTCGTTGCTCTAAGTCTGTTCTGTTTTATTCCTACTAATTACCGTGTTATAATTGTGGTGATTTATATGCATTGAAACAGACAGTAGATATCTGCTTCATTTACTAGGGTAATCTATGATGCAGCCAAAGTGATTATAGGTACATATTTTTTATTTCATTTTTTACATTCGCAGTGAATATGGAATGAATAACAAATGTATTAGAGCATAAATTGAAGGTTGCGAAGGTCACCAGACACGACACCGAACTCTAAATATATGTGATGTCAGATATGTGATAATAGATTCGATAAGAAGTACAATTCCGCCATTTTATAATAGAAAAAACCTGACCATAAGTATGCAATTTTCGGCATTGAATTAAATTAAATTATAATTATATGTTACTCTTATGGTTTATTTTGTAAAGAATGTGTAGAAATTGCTGGTTAAATCGAGTACTGAAATAAAACTAGTAACCATTAATAAAAGTATTTTATATAATTTGCCCATATTTTGCCGCGTACGTCTGGCGATATTTTATGTAATTAATTATTAATAATGTTTCTAATGATAATAATAAATTAATAATGATATAGGTTAAAACATAAATATCAAAAATCTGATTTTTTCAGGTGAGCCATAGTCTCCGTAAATTAGTAATTCTATTGTATCTAATCATTATGAAAAACTCCTAAAATGTGTTTAGGTACGTCACTATTTTTAATAGTTTTACAACGGTTTGATTTCAAGGTATATGATAATAAATAATAAACACGTGTGGCCCTGAATTAGAGAAAGCGGTGGCTAACATAGCGTTGTAGAAGACGCTCACTAGATACAAAGTAGAACCTAGTTATGTGTAACAATAATTAATCATTCAAGGATCAGGTTTACGATAATTTCCTGTAAAAATGATGATGTCGTATCTTATTTAGTGATCAGGGCGCTTACCTAGTGGAATGTAATGCTTTGCACGAAATAGAGTAAGATAGTAAAGAACATTACATTTTAAAACCAACACCCTTGCCCGCGAAATTGTAAATTTTTATAAAGAAGATCAAGTTGTTGAAAGTAATTTTAGTTACAGGTTTGTATATTATAGAATTTAAAGACAAACAATAATTTGAAATTTATTTTAGTACTAATTCTGCGAGAGGGTTGCACCTCCGCACACAATGACACAAAAGACTTAAGTGATATCGGCCAACGATTATCTTTAGGATTAGGACAAGATATAAACAAACATAAATTGATACGCTTTAATAACACTCCCAGCCTTTCTCATCTTTTATGAAATCTTTTTATGCCGCTTTTACGCCAAGAAGTGTGAAGACGAGAGCCCTTGCTAATAAAGCCGTCGCAAATAGGCACGTAGCTTGTTTGCCAGGAATTTATTTTTTCTCTGACTTTGTAGTTAGACCTTTTTCCATTATAATATACAAAATATGTATAAAAAGAAAACACAAAGAGTAATAATATGTATATATGAGAGTAGATAATAATGTTTTGACTAATAAGAGATTAGGTTAGTCGATAAAGAAAATTTCATTGTTCGTTTCGTACAAGAAAAAGACAGTTAATCATCAAGCAGCGATATCCCGGAGTGTTCTTTAGTGTTAAAGTATATCTTTATTTATATTAAGTGTCATGTCATGGACCTTTCATAGGAACGATGTCCTTAAGCTTGGTGCCTGAAAAAAATAAATAGCAAACTTTTCCATTTGAAAACATTTGTTAGAGTACAATACTCATAAAGAGACAACATAATGTACAGCGTTTACAGGATTTTAAATGATATCAATATCCTATGCAATACCATAAATTTTTTAACCTGCCACAGAACTCTAAATTTTACGTAGTTAAACAATTAAGATAATTCGTCGAAATCCATGAACAACCTAAAGCAAACTCTTTAATATTCTTAAACTTAAGACTCTCCGAATCACATCCAGTCGGTAATATGAAAGTGAAACACAAATCCATGTAAATAGATTCGAACGATTTTTTGTTTACTTAAATTGTTATTTCCAATAACAATTTAAGTAAACAAACAGTAACAGAAACAACATTGCACAAACTATTTAAAAATAATGATTCCATAAACGAAAAACCCCTTTTCTCCGATCTTTGTTTCATTGTACCATTCTCTATTCTATTGTTTATATATAAGCATGTATTAGATCATGTATGTATAGGCGATTAGTTTCGTTACCACCCGAGCACGTATCTGATCTTCCTTCGATGAAGTATACTCGGTTAGCGGTCGTAAGTGATTTACCTGAGCCCGTAGGCGAGCAAAATGATACCCAAGTGTGATCGCAGACGGTGTATTTATTTAAGTACAAAGGGTATTTACAGTTTTCACGACCCTAACGCAACGGTAGAGACCACATCACTAATGGCTGCCAAATTCAAATAGACGTTCGAACACACAAGAATGATTAAACATGAAAGTATTCTCGCCATAATGGCCAGCAATCCGAAGTCTGATGCGGAAGTAGCTTACATTTGCATCACTTCGACCAGTTTAGGGTAGATGTAAACCCAAGATCTACCTAGACAGCCTTTATTAAAAGGTTTGTTTTCATTCAGTTAACTTATACGAATATCTTTGGATAGGATATCTTTACGTCGAAATAAATACATAGGCGTTATTTACAACGTTTCTTGCAGTATTCAAGTTTGCTGATTACATTTTGAGAGGCGTCAGTCAATTTTATGCACTTTTATCGAATATAGTAAATATGTGTTTTCTTGTAATTACATAATTAAATTTAAAATTCAATTTTTATTTGACATAATTCTTATTTTTCTCTCTTCTTAGTTCTCTTTTACTTTTCTGTTTACCTTTTTTTTCTTTTTTAAAGAATAAAAGCCACTCTTTCGTTAAAACCTTATGTTAATTAAGATTAAGGCGTAAAAATTAATTTAGACATAAACATTAAGTTAGATTTAGTACACACAAATATAACCACCAAAAAACATTATCCTATCACTGAATTTTAACACCATTTTAACACCGACATAAGATATAGACCATTAACCATAATTATTTTACTGAGCAACTATAATTTTTAAATTGATTAAAACTTCGTTAAAAATAACTAAAGAGCCGTTGCGAGTTGATAAACTATTAATTCATTAATTAATTAAATAATTAATTGCAAAAAGTTTTGAATGCAAATAACGCTTTATTTATAGTGCATCATTCAAGAAGAGATACAAATGCGGCAGTACATACATATGTATTGCGGAACTTCCGCAGTTAACTGCCGGCCTTATTTTCCGCCTTAAGGCGGAAATTAAGACCGGATACATCTTACAAAACAGACGCGTTTGCTCATCAAATTGTTATACTACACTCATGAACATGGTCAGTGATGTTCACTTATTTATCTTCTTCATATTAATATCTTGAGTACAAAAGGTATTACAAATCTTCAATCACTCATACGATATAAAAACATTATCACATTTAGAATAGTTTTTTGTTGGTAATTGGTCTTTGTTGTAATTACCTAATAAAATAATAAAAGTTTGAGAGAGATGAAGATGAGTGTCTGAAAATGTTTTTATAATAACATATATAAAAAGGTTCTCTGGTTCAATCTCGAAAAAGAAGTTCGAACAATGTTTTGTAACGAATATATCTAACCGTCTTATCCTCAATATATTTTTGAACATATCCCACGGCAGGTCGATAAAATAACTAAACCTTAACAATACTGAATTATTGCAGCAAATAACACCGCTTCAATGTTTCTATTGGAACGAATAAAGCTATACAATCAACTTATGTACATCAGCTTACGACACCTTGTTTGACTGCCATGTTTGTACACGTATAAAAATCTGTCACGTAAGTTTTGAAGGATGAGGAAGAACCTCCATTTAAGGTTCTTTCCTTGTTGTTTTTATTTCGTCAGACTAAAAATATTATTTCTAGTAATAAACTAGATGCGATAGAAATCTTCAGGAAATTCTCACTTTTGAGAATTCGACTATTAATTTTATTATTTTATTTATCTTTTTATTAGTAAAAAGTAATCATATGAAATAGCAAGTGCTTTTTTTTCAGAATACAGCGGGCTATCCTCAAGTGAATATAATATTCTGGAAATAGATGTACATATAACTTATAATTAGTTACAAAACATATAACATAAATACATATTGTTATAATACATAAACTACATAGTTAAAATATAACGTCTACGTATTTCGTGATTACCAGAAGTATTCATCTCTAGTATTATCCAAAATACTACAAGGACAATAACTAACGATTTATCCTTTCTTGATGACATTGACCACTTGTTCGTCAAGCGTGTAGTGAAGTGACCAGTAAATAATTTTTCAAAGGCTCTAGTTGTATGCTTATGCATTTCTAATTCCATGTTCTTTAACAACCGTAAACTCCGCGTGACGTACTAAGGACGTTGGAATGATTGTTAAGATAAGAAAGTGAGAAGAGAAAGAATAGTGCAATACATTATAGGAAAATAATCCGAATATTTAATAGAATGTAATTCATTTGAAATATCTTATCTTATCACTGAATGATGATTTCGAAAATTCTTGGCAATCTCATAATTAATTTTATTTTTATCCTGACCCTGTTACTCTGTGGCTTTAAAAATTAATTTGTTATTAAACTGAAATAAAAATTACCAATTAAGGAACATACTATGATTATTAAATGTAATTTATATCTTTGCAAAATCAGTGGTAATGTCTATTTGATTTGAATATAATGCCGTGCTTTTTGATCAATTTCGTAGATACAATACAATGGAATAAAGGAAATAATGTACTCGCAGTCAAAAAATATGGCGGATCACAATAATTTACTGATTTCGATATAATAGTATATATGAGAAAAATCCACTAATAATATTTAATGTTTACATAACATATAGTTCAAATGATAAATGCGTATTTTCAAAATATTTTCATTAATCGCTTACACTACTCTTGGGGCGAGTTTAATTATTTACTTACCTTTTATTGTATATCGATGCTTGACATAAAAAAATCGGATGATGTAAGATAAAGTACAAAGAGTAGCCTGTCTTATCACAAATGGCGATTTCTTTCGGACAACCAAAAGGGCCGAAAGGTTCATGAGTGGTACAAACTGGAGCCGTTAGAGCCGGTATGGCCAGATCCCCTACTAGGGGATTGTTGGATGCGGGGAGCCTTACGCTGTCATTGGGCGATCTTGGGAGGAAGCTTATAATTTGCAAAGGGCCTCTTTCGATTTACAGGATCATGATTATGATGGAACCTATGTACATTGTCTAACATCTGTAAGTAAAACATGATGGGGCAACACGAGATTATTAATTTTGTTTTAAATTTATTTTGGTTTTTCATGTCAAACATTGTTTTAACAACATTAAGTCTTTGTATTTCAAGGTTTTTTTAAATAATTAACACGATTTTCAATATCAATAGTTTTTTAATACATACAATTTCCTTCGACTGCGAGTGTAATATAACGTTCCATTTGATACATTTGGTTACTAGATAAAATCAAAATTACTTTAAAATTGCTACGGAACAAATTATTCATTAAACTGATATATAAAATTTAAAATAATTGACTACATCCCAAACAGGCAGTATAAATGTCGATTTTTGAACAATAAAGTACACTGGGCATTCATTTTTACGAAGTAATATCTGGCAGTATTCGGGTAAAATATTCGTCGCAAACTTTAATACATTTTTAATTTATTATAATTTTTCTATTAAAGTGTTCTCGGGTTTTTATAAACACGATATATATGCGTAGCCATATCTTTCTTCTAAATATAAAGAAACACCATGGAATTGGGCTACTGACTATAATAATTTCATTTATGAATTTATAAATAATGGTAACGATTTTTTATAACCTGATTTTTATTTTTAGGTTATTAAAAAAGATGCAGCTCGTTTATGTAACTATTATGGCTATTATTCCTGCCATATTTGCGTATGACGCAAAATACGATAAATTGGATGCTGATAAAATTATTGGTGACATGACGTTGTTTTCTTCTTACATTGATTGCTTCCTTGACAGAAAACCATGCACAGCCGAATACTCCACGGAGTTCAAAGGTAAGTGTAAGTAAATGGATGATGCACGTATATATTTCATTATCATGATTATTTTTGTCGTTAAACGACCACTGATGGACTTAGGCTTTCCCCAAAGATTTCAAACAAAACCGGTTGGAAAGATCTTGAGGTCACCTGTGAACTAACGCGTGAAGGTTGTACGCTGCGCTTGCTAATCTATGTCCTTCACACTATTTACTTTTATCGTAAAGGGATGACGTGATTTTTTATTATTACCCCGTTGTTTTAAACTCAAATGCATACCCAAGTATGAACAGTTGTGAAATATAATTAATTTTTAATGTGAAATAGTTATTTTACTATCCATCTAATGATTGAAATTTTAAACAATGCGATCTGAATTGAGACCATTGGCTGAAAATAGTATATTCAGCGCCCCCTTTGTCAAGGCTTCTTCCTGCCGCCCACGAGCTGATTTCAACTTATTATTCTTCTTGCAAACTCTGTCCAGAGCAGACTGATCGTTTTAAAAATCTGCTAAATTAAAATCTCGTTTAGTAACAATGTTAGTTTGTCATAACCTCTTGCTTTTATTTAGGGCTACATATATATATGGTCTACTTTAAAGGAAGTAACGATTTAAGGTACCCTGGTTGCCAATGCCGCCCATATAGACTACCAAAAGGACCGGAGAGAAGCGAGCTGCATTACAGTGTATTTTGACGTTTTTGACATGTCTGTATATCCACCTTGATGATTGAGGATATCTTGTTGATCCTGCGCTGTATTTGGTAGATCATAGTTTCTACTCGAGAATCTTAAGGCCTGAGGCTATCTATTCTGCGCGCTTAGTGACTTTTCTACTAACATTTCAACTTGCCATTCCGCTAAGCTTTATCAGTTACTTTCAGGTTGAATACAATTGATGAAATTTTCATATCAAATTAACTGGAAATTTGATGCTATACGCCTTTAAATTTACGACGTGTTATATGCCGTCGGCTCAGAATTTATACACAAATGTTTCTTTTTCCACTTTAAACCGCCTGAAAGTTCGTAGTATTGATGTTAAGTGAAATATTAAAAAAAAAAGTTTATCCTCGTGAACATTATGTATGTGATATTATTAAAATTGATCTATATGTGGCTCAGACGTTGTATAATTGCGATACAATCATGATCTCATAATTGTATTCCTCTACCGCAGAACACTGAGGAAAAATACTTAATTGCGTTAAAACATTATTAATTAAAGATAAGTGCTGGTCATGGGTATGTTTTGCGCAAAAACTTTGACTCCATGAAGATATTTAAATACAAAATTTTGAAATGGAAGTATTTAAATGATTATAATTATTTGTAACAAAAGCTACAAGTCTTTTAGAATTATATTAAAATTTTCATCAATTATCCAGTGAAACTACTACAAATTATTCTAAACTCTATATTTAATTTTTTTTTACATGAGTCACAAAGTGTGTTCGACAACCCGAGAAAATACTAAAATGTAATGTGTTTTATTGTGAAAATGAACAACCTTGAGGTTAGGTCATTACTATAACTTCAATAACAACCGCAAAAAATTCTAAATATTTTTTTTATTCCAGAAATTCTGCCAGAAGTTATTAGAGAATCTTGCGCTAAGTGTTCTGAAAAACAAAAGAAAACTTTAAGAAAGATCGTCAATGCCCTTTACGAGAAAAAACCGGATGATGCTACAAAATTTCAAGATAAATATGATCCAAATCGAGAGTATGTGGCCGATTTTGCGGCTTTTGTGGCGGCTGAATAATCAAAAATACACCACCATTCTTCTTCATGACAAAAAATTTAAAACGTTCTGTTTCTTAAATAACAGGTTATGTTTAATTATAAGCAGTGCGATTAAATAACGACTTCTGGCAATATTGCCATAATTAAATAAGCACATTATAGTGAGTTGCGTATTAAAAGAATTAGCAAAGAAACATGACATTTTAATTACCTCCTTCAAGAAACTTAAGCAATTACAAAATGTTCATATATATATTACGTGAAAAAAATTATTCCCCGATGTTAATTATACAGGTAAATGCAATACGATTGAGAATAATAAAAATTTAAATAACCACGAAGATAATTTATTTCTTACTTACATCGTAAAACACTTGAAACAAACAATATGACTCAAATATTTATTAAAATAACATTAAATTTTTATAATTAATATAGTAATTGTCCTTATACGAATCGTTTACCAGATTCGTATAAGTAAACTAATAAAAAAAAAACCAATTTGCTCTGTAGACACAAATGAAGTGCAGTTCGGATTTAAACGTATTTAATACCATTCGCATGGTACGGTTTTAAGTATTATACTTTTAAATATTAGTCAATTTAATGCGCTAAATAACCTACATTTCTATGTTATTTGTATAATTGTAGTATCATTCTACTGTTACTCTTATATAACTATATATGTTTTCATAATATTTAATGTGATCTATAATTAATAATAAAATGACCTTGAGTTAAAAATTACTAAAAATAAAATTTTTGTATTATATCGTTATTACATTCGTTCATAGGCACTACAATTGTATTTTCATAAGCCGTCATATTTACAATATTTTATGGAAAAACTTTGTGTTATGTAAATAAAGTACACATATGTAATATGTTTTTCATCGTCGTTTCAGTCTACAAATGCACACTATAGAACATAGGCATCCCCTAAAGATGGCCTATGTCCTCATCCATAGGAGAATATGTCACGTGGTACGCAGGACGTTACTTACGTTACTTCCCATCCCGAGAACGAACCTGTAACCCCATGTCTCTACAATAGCATGTCTTAGTACTGTGTAGCCCTGCTCGATAGATTTTTTATAAAATATTAAATAAAAATTAACAATTTTTAAAATCTTACTAGAGTTAACAAATTAAGTATGTAAACAAAACTGTATGTACTGTATGTACTAACTCATCGCGATATTTATAAAACTAAAAGGTTTAAAAACTTGAAAATTAGTTAAAATATTTCTTTTATTGAGTAGAAGTGAGCTAAGAACGTATTTTATGAAATTTTACCAGAAATGGGGTTACTTAACAAAACATGAAACGGACGGAAGCTAGTAGTAACATAATAAAATACTGATAGTTGCTTTAAAACAGATAAACCTAAATGAAATTTCGATTAAAACACATTGCACTTTAAAAAAAAGCCATCAAGCCTCTCGCGTCTATTAAATCGTTGCTATTTGTTACTAACGCATATTTGCAAGTTATCCGGTATTAATATTCTATTCGCGCTTCCTTACGTTTTTTATTCCAGATGGAAATTCCGTTTCGTGTTACATTTCTTGACTTAATATCTTTTAACTTGGTAAATAACTTGAACATTTTAATCTAGGTCCGTCTTTTAAAATTGCTCTTCTTTTTGGTTTCCTTCCTACGAGGTGTAATATTCATTATATTGCAGACTATTATAGCGACAGATAAACGGTATAAACAGAGCTCAGTGATATAAGAACATAGCAAAAGTCAAATTTAAATTTAGACATCTGTAGTGAAATTTATGGTGAACTTTTTTAAATGTCTAAGTCTTTTAATTTAGATATATTTAAAAACTAATTTAAAATATTTATGCTTGAACATCACAATGAACCTATATGAAATTTGTTCATTATCATGTAACAATTATGATAACTTAGGACGACGAAAGTAAGTAGCAAATTTTTGGAAAACATAGTTTTACATCTTAAAATATACTTACAAGAGGAGATAGACCAGTAACGAATCTATGACGAGAGTCTTGTCCGCTCCACTCCTTTTTAGGCCATCTCATGTGTAGGAGCCACATGTGGCTCTTCGAAGGGTTTTAACAATGTTATTGGGTTAATAATTTTATTCAAGTTTAAAATTTTTATTTTACTCTGAAATCCAAACTAATTAATGTTAACAAAGTAGCATTCAAAATATATTGTATTACTGAGAAGTCTTGTATTTTATTTATCAGTTTAAGGCATTAGTAAAGTAGATTAAAGCATAATAAACGTGTTTAATATTTAAAATAAATTGATATTTGGAATAATGTTTTCATTAAGTGTTAGTTCTTTAAAAAAAATACTTTTTTTAAATATTTTAAAGATGTACGTATTTAATTACGGCTCACAGAACAGAGAGCGTATCATTTCCGATTATAGGTAAAAAAAACACTAAGAACATTCACTACGTTACGGCAAGAAAATCTTTACAATTTTGGAAAATGACCTGGTGGCCGAAAGTTGTGATTTGTACACTTCATATGTACTTAACCCGATTCTTTAAAATCTGTTTACTTTATTTTAAAACTAATTTCATACCCGTAATCATGACAAAACAATTACATTTAAATTGTAAATTTATTCAATTTCATTGAAAATATTATTCGTATTGTCTTGCATTTACATCGACAACAATTTTCAACATCATTGGTACAATGTCGGGGCAGTAGCGATCCGGAATGGTTGCGTTGTAAGTTATATGACGGTTATACAATCGATGTCGGGCTTACGTCAGGGCTTCGCCGAGCTGGCGCAAGCAACCCGCAGCGCCTGACACACAAACACACATGCAACCCGACTCACTTCCAACTTGCTCAACACCGGCGAAATGCCACTCGCTCACCCAATTCGACTTAATTCGCTTAACTTTATCTTGATATACATTAAAACAAATTCACGTTTGAATAATTTATTATCCACAGTCAATGTTTCATTTTATAATAAATAACAGATATAAAACATTAATTAACGAATTCTTTTGTTTCTATTTTAAAGACGGCTGAAGAAAATTTTTCTATTAAAAAGATCAATTTAGCATTTTTAATTATAATAATAAGCATTTATGATTAAATCTAATGTATATATTTTATTTATATAGATTCATAATACAAAATCTAGCTTAAGCATGACAGTACATGAGTATTTAATGCAAACAGCAGTTCCAAAATTAAATATTGAGTTGTAATAGGTACCTACTGCTACCTGTATTATAATCTAACTTATTTATTATCTTATATTTAAAGAAATTTTTAGTAAATTAATTTAACTACCCTGGATGAACTTATCGAAATTCGCGCGATGTTTACCAGACGGGTCATTCTTTTGGACTAACTCCTCCCATAACTTTGGATGTTTTTGTTGAATAGCTTTAATTACTTTTCTTATGTTGATTTTCTGTTTTTCGCTACATTTCCCACACGAGGTTTCTATAGCCTCTGGCAAGGCCTCTGCAATAAAAATCAAAAAATTACAATTGATATTAATAAAAAAGCTATAATTTCTGATCCGGGGAAGTTAACAATATCACATCAATTCATTTTGAAACACAACGTATTTTTTCATTGTAATAAAATCCACGGTAACTTTTAAACCTAGTCAATGTTCTTGTCTCCTCTTATGTAAAGTAACCCTGGCCTCAAAGTTTTTTATGTAAAACTGTACAACCAGATTCCGCTTGAGATAATATGTACAACGAAGTGGAACATTTACTGCATAAACTATAGCTTCATGGGCGAATAAAAACTAAAAATGATGCGATAACATCTATAACAATATTATTAAAGTAAAAATTGAATATAATTTTTTTTACTGTAAAATCTTTTATGCTTACATTTTACATTCGTTTTTAATATTCGTTTTAAAAAATTTATACAAATTGATATTAAAAACCCCAAATATTTTAAATACCTAATAGAAAATTGGAAAAAAATATATTGTATGGTTTAAGAATTGTATAATATAAAGGTATTTTTCAAACTTTGAAAATGGTACAAAAAGATATATGTGGAAAAGACAGACCGTTTACATTATATTAAAAAATAATTTTTCGCTAAAAAGTAAACTGT
This sequence comes from Battus belus, assembly GCA_018248135.1. Lineage (NCBI taxonomy): Eukaryota > Metazoa > Arthropoda > Insecta > Lepidoptera > Papilionidae > Battus > Battus belus. Next base: position 12,022 of record DWIC01000302.1, read on the forward strand.
CTAAGCTGTAGTGGTTTAAAAAGTAATGACAAAGAACTCACTTTTAAAGTCGGAACCTTCCGCCGTGCATCTGCCTTTGTCGAGGAAGCAATTGATGTAAGATTTGAGTAATCTTTCATTCGAAATAAGGGTGTCCACATCAAAGTTGTCGTATTTTGGATTATATTTTTCTGCGGCGTAAACCGAGAAGATGACACAAGCTAATACGACTAAAGTTTTCATTTTGAAGTTCACTCTGCAATTACACGAGACGAATTTATTATTATTAATTACTCCTAATATTATAAAATGGTTACTGTTCAATTTTAGATGCAAACTATGCTTTTTCTAACCAGTGAATACGTCTTGTCCCGAATAATAAATGAATAAATCTGTTTAGTTAGTTAGTGAGGTACCTTCGAGGACGATAGCACCTGACTAGAATCCAAATTAGCTTTGTCACATAATTTTATTAGCAATTTAACTTAAATACGGCACCCGCAAGGTAATGCTTATTAATTGCGAAATTACTTGCTAACTATCGGAATTCGTACACATTATATCTTGGAAATCATTAATAAGTAATTGGCTAAAATCGTTAATGAGTAATACATTAAAAATTTAAGTTTGAATAAATCACTGAGTTATTCAGGACCACATTGTTGTGAAGCACAAAACACAATTGGATTGACGTGGACACAGATTGCAGTCGCTGACAACAGTTCGTTCACCCACCTTTTACTCTCTATAGTAG
>DWIC01000303.1:0-12748 GCA_018248135.1 Battus belus
ATATACGCGTACATCCATATCCATGAAAGTACTTAAGTAATTTAGTCAGTCCATCTGATATGCAATGGTAATATATCGATTGTGAATTCATATAAACTTTTGTCTTTTATTTTGTACTTTCTGTTAATTATTCCAATAAAATAATTAATAAACCATCTTTAAAAGTTCTGTTTTAGTATTAATAATATGTTATTGATTTACGCACATTTATTCTCGGTAAACATTCGAGTATATTCGCTTCGTTCTAGTAAACCAAGGTAACAAGATTTTCTATCCATAAATTTAAAAAAATACTCCGAAAGTAATTAACTTGTTGCTAACTATAAATAAAGTTTCAAGTACAGTCTGGTTTTCTATTGGTCGTCATTGTTACATCATAAAATACTAGTTAACGTTGAAAGCGGTCTTTATTCTTAAGCGTCTGTTTCTAGGTCTTGTTTAGCAGTCCTGAACCACTTTTTTAACTTGAATTTAAAGTTATTTCTTAAGCGTCACTTTTCATTGTTTATCATTTGCTACGTAATATAAATGTTTATTCTTAGAATATTAAATTTTAATATAAAGTTATATTGTATACAAATGAAAATGAAAACAGTGAGATGAGTACAGTGTATTCAGGCAGCTTGCCAAGTCAGAAGCCTCTAAATGCTATTACAGAGTACACGAATACTATGAGATAATTATCTGTAATAAATGCTTATATATAGAAAGCATTTGATACATGACACCTTCGTAATAAAAATATGATAGCGAAAGGGAGATATTTTTGTTTGAAAACTTTCAGCTTATACAAGTGACAAGTGACAAGTGACGAGAAGAGATATCCGTGAGACAATCTTCAACGTCATCGTTTTAGCTGTAAATCATGGCTGTACCTCCCCATATTTTCTCTCAATACATCCAACAGAACCGGTGAGATGCGATCCGTGGTCTTCATTACAGTATTTTAAGACCCAAGCAGCCTACGCCAGCCTCTTGCGTGTTATGTGAACTGTCGACTACCACTTCAACATGTCATTCTACTGCGCGATGTCGATTACCTTCTTCCTTAATAGCAAATTCGATCTCAGAGAAATTTCGAGAAAAACCTACAGGTCCATATACATAGAGTTATTTATATGCACTTTTATACACAAGCCGAAGCGATAAGTAAATAGTAAAATAAAACAGTAACAGATTTTAACAACTGTGAGCAAATTAATAGATTCGCTTACACAATTCTTCTTTTTTTAACAATGCGCTTTGAATAATTTCTCATTTACTGTTCCAGAGTTTATTTCATATACACATTTTAATTACCGTGTATACCGCGCATTTTTCAATAGCTTAATACTGATCGATAAGTTAGAAACTTTTTGATAAGGCCGTTAATCTATTTTAGTAAAACAATATAGTGACACTTAAGACTATTATTTATACTAAATTGAAATACAAAATTGTATTTTTTAAGTTTTAAACTTTAGTCGATTACATAAACTGCAAAATAAAAATCAATGAAATATCAGCAGTGGTAATCTCATATAGGTACTGCACAAAGTGAGGATAAATTAAAGTTGTATCCAGGAAATCGAAGCCTTGACCTGCGATCGCATCTTTCACTCGTCTACCGCTGAATTATCTAAATCAAATCTTTTAATTTATTCATTTCATGTCTTAATAATAAAAATCTATTACTTACAATATAACTTATCCATTAACCACTCTTCAAAGGTTGAATAATAAAGTGAATATTTTTAAGTACTGCATAAGTTGGATTCAGAACGCTTGCAACTTGTTTTATTAGAAATCTATGGCAAGCCACCATGATAATGATAATAACGATACCTGTTACTTTTTATATCGTTATATCTTAAAAATCCTTTTTACAGTTTTCATTAGCGTCAATTGTTTAACAGTCGATTTAATTTCGTTTGTAGTTTGTATAGGAAAAATTAATATTTCTAACCATTTTTTTCTAGTTTTCAACTCCATCGGTACTTTTGTCGTATATTAAATAAATATGAAACCGCCGAATTAGCAATACTTGAAGTAAAATTCCCGGTTATTCAGGATTATTAGTTATTGGTGTAAAAGCTTTAAAGATATCAATGTTTAGCTCATATGCTGTCAATCAGTGCATGGTATACTCTAATCAGAATAAATGGTTTCGGTAATAATAAATAAGATAAACGGAAGAAACGAATACGGAAACGGAAGAAAAACCGTTTTCAGAATTCGCATTGCATATTAAAATTAATAAACGTTTACAATCTCTCCGTAAATAACTAAATAACTAAAATAACGTAAATTAATTTATTTTTATTCTAATGGTTTATTGGAAAAAAAATATTTGATTTATATATTTGAAAGTCAACAAGGTGGTTGGAATTAAGAGAAAAATTTTAATGCTTTTTATTGGCAAAAGGGCCACACATGTACTCCTTTACACCTATAACTAATTACCTCGTATGTATTGACAAAACGTATAAGATATAAATATTAACAAGTATGTATAAAAATTTTTAAGTATTGATTGATTTTATATATCCCACGATTGTTAAGTACTTAGCAAAATCCACTGATTTTTATAACTAACGAGCGTATGCGGTGCTTATGCGATCATTCGTACATTGAAATGGTACTGTAGCAAAACATTTTGCTCGTCCAAATGAAGGCAAAAACGCGGAGCGTTATGGCGTTGCGCCAAATTCGTATGTAGAGCACCTGGGCTCCGTAAAACACAAGTCCGGGATTTGTGGTCATTAGCAGTGGCTTTATAACTGTAATATTGCTAAAACTTTCTGTAAATAATGGCGTCGGAAGTCGTTAATCCGGACTCCTGTCACGACCGACAGCTTAACTGAATGCGTAACGATTTACTTCGTTATCACGTTTCAGCCGCCGTCTCAATATTAAACGCTATTTATCTAATATTAACAGACATAAAGTCTACGTAGCTAAAACAATGTTTTTAAAGAAACGTACAATCTTACTAAACATACCATACCAATCTCTTAAAAGTAAAATATAAATTTAGTAACTCTTTTATGATTACACTTCCATGTGACGTCTTTGAATTATCATGTTATAAATTTTCAGAAGATTTTCGACCAATAAAAACTTTAAAAAATTTTACGATCTCTATAATTCATGTATGAGAACAAATTTCTCAAATACTCTATTAAAGATGCCATAAAAATGTTGTTGGTAAAAAAAGCACCTGAGTCTGTAATAGCCTCGTTTAGATATTTTTAAGTTGAAGAGCAATACAATTCGATCCGGGTTTCTATAAAATAAGGTTCTTTTTGCTTTTTTCTCGAGACGTGCATAAGTCATCTCACATCATGTGCATCATATTTGGATTGGAAACTAAGTATATGTGTCACATGCAAACTACTTTTTGTAAATAAATCAATGTTGCACTGTATTGGCAGGTGAAAAGCGTAGAATTGTTAGAATTGTTTCTGGATTAAATCTAATAACTTCACAAACATTTTAATCCTTTGTAGCAACATTGACTACTAATTGAAAATTTCCAGAGAACAGTTTCGTAAGCTAAAACAGACCACCGAAACAACGCCCGTTCCGATATCGGTGAATATTTAAGAAGTTACTCAGACGACTTGATCAAGAGCCGAGTGGCTTATTACTAAAACTTAATGACTTTTGCCTTCAAATAGCTGGAAGTTAAGCTGTTGAAATGCGCTAAAGCGACTGAAATATCCCCTTTTTCTCTTACTCCGACACCGAAGTCTTAACATCGATAATATTTGATATCTTGACCCGCCTTTTATTATTTCCTACTGCCTTTTATTCTTTGATTATTAGGTAATATAAAAGTGAACAATTTTTTCAACATTAAATTTTTGCAAGGACACATGAATATTTATGAGGAGCGCAAATATTTATCCTTTCACAGGGGTCGCATTCATTACATTCGGATTTTCTTTCTGTCCTTTTTACGTGGGTCACTTTATAAAATATAAAAAAGCTTAGCTAAAGAAGTTTCACAAACGCTAACAATGCTATATAGATGCACAGTATATAAAAATTAATAATATACGAGTAATATTCTTTTATAGTCATTACATAATACAAATGCTAATACATAATCATATATAGGCTAACCATATATAGGCTAACAATAACCATGACCGGTGTTTCTTATCGGGAAATTTTGAACGATTATTCCATTAAGAGAATATCCTGTCTTTAGTTTGCGTGGTCTAACATCACAATATAAACTATAGTGTTTTATCAGTATTTTTTACCTGGAAAATCGTTTGGCCACCATGTCACTAGATCTTACCTCTATGAACTCTTTTTGATGTAGCTATTTGCAAAGTAAAGTCTACGAAACCAACTCAGTGACAATCTCTTTAAGAAAATAATTTTTCGAGACGTTACTGTTATCCTACGATCACTTTTATACCAAGTAGCACAAAATACCGAAGCCAGATTCCAAGATTGTGCCCGATGTAATTTCATTTAGAAGACACAATTTTACTTTATTGAAATTAATGTTCAATTACAACGGTTTTCTATTTGAATTTGAAATCCGAATTGGGGCGCCCTTAACAAGATAATTTCTCTCACAGTGCTTAATAGTAATTAAACTAAAGTGTTGCTCTGAAGACATTTCCTTGTGTTACTTTTTAAATTATAACCGCCGTTTCAGCCTTATAACTACAATACTACGTCGCTGTTAACAAAGAAAACTGTGAAAATATTAATAAAAGAAGTTACAAATAAAATAAATAATCTCTCTACACAAGCTATTAAAAATGTGTCATTAAATGATGTGAGACTCACTCACTAAATGTTTGTCGATCGTAAAGAAGTTGTAGTTTGTTTTGATGTTTTTAGTATCTTTTTAGACACTAATTTATCTAGTTAAATAGATGTCTTAGTTGTAATTAAGCCCAGGTACATTGTTACAAATAAAGTTATTTGTGTCTTTATTTATTCTGAGGTTATAGCGGGAAATGAAACATATGAACGGAATATAAACATTTATGGATATGTTTCGCCAATTACAGAGTACAGATTTTTTATTCTAAATAAAGTACAACAATAGAAATAAAACAAAAAGGTAAGAGAGAAAGATTATGAAATTGTACAGGGGTCTGTAAATTGAACGGTCGGTCAAGACCAAATAGATCTAAAGAATAGAATCTGCTACGGTTGCTTCTGAAATCTCTACATTTTTATAACTTTGAAGTAAGTTTGACATGTATTGTTAAAAAATATACTTTAATAATACACATATAAATGGTAAGATACGTTATAAACCTATTCTGACAGAAACCTTTATAGCTTTAGTAATAAAAGTCCTAATTCTATTAAGTTTTCCAAAGAATGGTTTTTACATCTCTACTACATATTTCACTTTTACGAGCCATAAAAAACGTACCGTAAAATACGACGGACATCAAGAAATATATGTATTTAATTTGTTATTATTTCATAATTTATTTCTATATGCAACACACCTTGTTTAGCATAACATGGACATGGAAAACGAGGAACCAATAAGTAACAATCGCACCCAATAAAGTTATAAGGTATAAGTCAAACTTCACAGAGACTAACCTATCCACAGTTTGTTTTTTTTTCGGATTATCTTTTAGTTGAAATTTAAAATAACTAAAAATTAAACACGATGATATTTAATATATTGCCGAAAGAAAAACATAAAAAAATTAAAGAAAATTTATGTTTTTGTCACAAACATATTGGAGTATTCCTAATCCTAATATGCGTTAATAAATTACGCATCATGGCGGAATTTTTATGTAAGCACTTCATTTGACAATGACCATTCGCATAAGGTAGAAATAAATAGAAAAAAAAGAAAATAGAATTAAATACAAATAAAATACAAAGTATTAAAATTTACTTAAATATATTGTAATATACTTATGTTTAAATATTACTTAATATTTACACGTATAAACGTTCACAATTTCTTTAGCCGCAAATATGTAATATGTTAAGTATAATATATAATGGAATCTATTTATTGTGAAGATTCCATTTGCTTTTCAAGCGACAGCCTTTGGACCTTTAGTTGGAATACATGACTTTTGGTCATCCTAACATCGACGAGAAACCTGTTCCAGAGAAAAAATTATATTTCGGTACTGTGAGAAGGACATTTATATAAAAGGTTGCTCCAGGAGCGAAGTATTTCTATTTGTGTAATGATTACAATCCATATTTGAGAAGGCAAGTAAGAAGTTTAAGAAAATCTCTCTTTCGACAGACTTAAGCAGGAACCCAATCAGTGGACTCCTTAAAATCGTTGTTGCACAGAATTTTTTGATTAAATAAACCTGGTCAACACCACAGATAATAAAATAGTTTTTTTATTACTAACAAGTCTAATCACTATGCGATATAATAAAAACCTTTGCACAACGGTCCTTAACGACAACTCTCGACAATGACATATCTTAAGCGCATGGAAATAAACGTTGACGGAATACTCATGTGCTATCATAAAATATACATTCACGTTCGTTAAACTTGAATTTTTAAAGCTTTTGTACAACAAGTGAATACTTATGAGGTTTATTTGCTTAAACTGTAACATAACAATGACGAAAGCAACAAGTAAGCTCCTACATTTTGTTGTGAGTCACCCCAAGGGTTGAAAAATTCGTTGTTATTTATTAAGTTCGCATTTATTTTTTAATAAAACCATTTTGAAAATTAAAATGTAAATAAACACTGATTCTATTGATTCTTCATTTATTTTTAACAACTTTAATTAGTGCTAAGTAAATCATGGGTAAGTGGTTTCGTACTACTGGTCTCGTTGATCGCACACGGTCGCTCTACGAGGTATGAAAAGGTCTAAACTCGGAAGATTTGTAGTCGAACGAAAGTAACCGACATAACTCTTAACGATTAGAATGTTGAAGTGATATAACACACAGAACAGGTGTTCACTAGGGCCTTAAAGTCATAAGGAGCCTCTAAAAGAGACCAACACAATAGCATTAGAGTCAAGGGCGTCGTGTGGAGACCACGGACCACGTAACACAGCGTAAACCGTCCTCCTACAAGTGGAACAGACAAACTTAACGTCAGCGCAAAACACTGAATGCAGGCTGATTCCAATCGTCCTTATTTGAATTCTACGTATGAGGCCTAAATACGGCAATGAATAACCTGACATAAATGCTGTATTTTATGAACAGTAATCCCTCTTGAATATGTAATGTAATGTAATCCTTTAATATTTATTTAAAACTTATAGGAATCTTAAAAGTTTTTTTTTCCTTTTCACTTTAAAACAACGATAACGAAGTTTAATAAATTTGTTAATTATTCACAACTTGCCTTGATTTTTTAGCAAAGTGAAAATATTAAACTACAGAGCATAATTATAGAAACTCTAATCTCATAAACCAATTCTAAAGTCTTAAAACACTTACTTGAGCGACATAGTTCGTTTTTCCAGTTTGCCTCATTTTCTGTCTGACTCTACACCGAGAAACGGCGGTTAGCCTAAATCTCGTGCGTGACTTAGTAACTTAGAACTTAGGTGGAGCTTGGGCTGTCATTCAGCACATGCTTATTATAGTAAAAAACTCGAAAGTACCAGAGACAGTCGTATCACGACTTGGTCGGTTATTGCGTGGCTAATAGTGTTACTGTTACCGCTACGGAAAGCTTTAGCGCCTTGTCAAGCTTTTTCAATTAGCTCAAACTTTAGGCATATACAAACTAATATACACCACAACATGTTTATAAGTTAGCCACAAAGAAATTGATTCAATTACATTATGAACCACAAACGTACGTTGTTTACTCAGTTGATTGGATGACGGGCGAAAATGATCGGCTGTGAGTGGATTTATTGTGACAATCCGCAAATACACCCACAATTTATCACTATGAGGAAACTAAATATTTATGTTATGTTTTATAAACAAACACTAATAATAAAATGTTTTACTTATTTTATTATAATATAATATTATAACATATAATGAGTTACATATATTATTATAACATATGTAACTGATTGATGTCAATTAACGTAATCAACTATTTCATAAATAAATAATTAAGTAATCATAATATAGTAGGATCAAGCATTTTCAAAATTCGTATTACTACATATTAAAATTAATTATTGTTTATTATCAGTCCCTGCAGACTTAGTAAATAGAAAAATTTAATTCTTGCAGCAACTTTCAGAGTTTTCATGCTATACATGAGTGATCATGATTGGAAAAGGCATAAAAGCTCTTTGCAGACAAGTAAGCTATAACGTTCACACTTTTAAATCTTTTGCCCCTAGAGCCAATCACTCTGTATAGAGATATATCGAAAAAGTAGGAAAAAAATTCAATACGAAAAATTAGATGAATATGTGTCTTCGACGTTTTATATTAAACAAAGTACGTTTACATTTTTTATGTACATTACATTTCATGTGTGCTTTTTGATTACAACAAACTTAAATAAACGTCAATAATAAAACCTTAGAAAGTAACATATTTAAAAACAATGAAATCTGTTATCTTCTCTGCCAACAATTCTACGCAAAACTTAACATCTCAAGCATAAGTAATTTGTGACTTTGGTAACTTGCCATTCGGTTTTTAACAAACGATAATCTATAATAATAAAAATTGTTGTATTAGTTAAAACAACTTTTAAGACTTATTCATTGAAATCGTTTGCAAAAATTATTTATAATAAAAACTAGTGTAGGACGTATGGTATTAAATAATTTAACACATGGGACTATTGTTTAAGAGACAGGTGTGTGTGTCGCTGGGGACGTAGGAAAAACGGCCCTGTACCTGGCTACTCGATTACCAGTCCGATTTGGCCCCACCCCCACGTACCGCGACCGTTACATTATTTACGTCTACGCATCACAGTAGTTTGTGTTATTTCACTTTGTCGTCTTGTTTATACTTGAGAGTATAGCTTATACTACGTAATAACGTGGAAGTCTGTATCCCTATCATTTATTATATAAATATTAAAATTTTTATTTACTTATTATCCTCACGACACAAACCAGCTTTCTATATTTTTGTTTTGCGCATACTGCAAATCCATGCCATTTATAACATCTACATCATTTTACAGTGATTAATAAAAAACTATTTTGGAGTTAAAATTTCGAAAAATGTTATAAACATTAGACCTAGAACTCAAGTTAATTCATGCTGTAACTGGAGAATATAAAGCTGTATAAGCTAACATCAACTACAATCAATTGAATATCACATGACATTTATTTATATTGGGATTACAGACCTGACAAGAGCGTGGGTGTCTAAAAATAGACTTTTATTTCAACAGTGATATCATAACAAGACTAGTAAGGTAATAAATGTGGAGAATCAATTGATTTTTCAACAGTATATGTCAGAACAAATACACAACATGTAGAGCTAATATCGATCCACTCTATATGTCTAAATATAGATATTTGTATCGAAGGAATGATTAAAATAGAAGGCGACAGGTGTTCCATGAACTATATTATTAATCTTTTATAATAGAAATTACATTTTCAACGGTCGTTGACTTTTAATACTATTTTAATACCTTGATCGATAGCTGTATTTATGATTACGATTTTATTTTTTTGTTGAAGATATAGCACTTTGTTATATTAACTTTAACTACGTTTTACGTTTTTTAATTGCTTCAAATGAAAACAGAAAGATCGATGGTATGTTTTAAAGAAGTGAGGGTACAAAGTAAACATATAACCTATTTGCTGTCAATTTATGTTTGGTACACCCCATTCAAAATTTAATGGTGTCAGACATAAAAAGTAACGTAATAATAATGCACTAGAATATTCGTTTTCGTAATTTTAATTACTACATATAAAAACTAATGATTGTTTATATTATAGACTTGTAGAGTTTTTACTACGGGAAGTTATCGACCTGTCGCATATCTACTGAAGTCTAGAAGAATTAATTTAACACATTTAAAAGTGATCATTTTAGACAGGCTGATTGGAAAGTGTTTTAAATGCTTACACCTATAACCAATTACTTTCTATACGTGTACTACATACATAATTGTAGTTAACGCAGAAAATATACTTAAAAAGAATTTTATTAAATAATCTTATGACGTAATTAAACATGTTGAAATGTTTTTTAAAGTAAACTTTATACATTTTGCATGTATGTAATATTTGTATATATATATATATTTATATATAACTCATACAGGCGAAAATCAAATTGACTCTAGATAACTTTCTTTCATAATAATTCCAAAGTTCAGCGTCCACAGCTGCGTACATAAGTACCGTGTTGTTACCTAGTTAAAAATATACCTTCATTACTCACACATAGTCATAAAAGGTAAACGCCATACATAATAAGGTCTACACGGAAAAACAAGGTACGGTAACACAGTAATAATAAGTACCACGGACATCATAACGTGACGTGTGATAAGGACATTCACGTCGTTTGAAGGCCTCCGTAAATCGATGGCGAGTAGGTAGCGGCCACGGTCTTTTGATTTGTATCCCCATATAATTATTAAGCTCGAAAGCCTGCAAAGCGTAACTATCGAACATTGAATAAAGAATCTATTAATATAGAATATAAATCTAACACATTTTTTACTTCATTGTAGTTTTCTTTTATAGTATATCGAGATAAGGTAGTATTAACCGCATCATTAGACAGATTCAGTCATAAAAGTGAAGTATTTCACGACAATTTATAAAACAAAATTGATGCTATGAATTGCTATATATATGCCCATTATACAGGGTGATCGGTAGCAGGTGTAAAATTATTTTAAGGTGTGAGTGTACAGCTCAGTCAATTAATGTATAGTACACCTTATCCAAAAATAAGTAGTTTCAGAAATAATAAATCACGTTATAACATCATAGTGAAAAAGAAGCATTTAAAATTCAGAGTCCTTATCTAAATCGTACCAAAGATCATGACGATGATACATCTGCTACAACCTACGTCCAGCGACTTCTCGTCACCATAACTATGTTGTCGGTCCACCCAAGAGGGAAGGAGAGGAAGGAGAGGAACCCACGCTGCGTCTACCAGTAATTCAGATTACAACATATTAAAATTATCTATTAATCTATATTTGATTTTACTGACAGATGTTATGGCCTGTCGCGTTCCAAAAGTAATGTAAATGAATGGTTTCTTATCACTTTTTCCTGTATAATTTTCAATCTCTACCACTTTATATAATTTTTAAGTGGAAAAGTCTTGACCTGTACAAGGCAACAACTGAATCCCTCAATGAATTCTATTAAGATTAAACAAAACTCTTCCCTTACATGAATGATATCACATATTTTGTTTTCATCAATTTTCTCGTTTAATTTGTACCTCAACTTTGAGAATTTTTTGAACAACCTGTACGTCATAATTTTAATAATTTTCTTGCTTTTTTCTCACGGGGTTTAATTAATTGTTTGCGCATACATGTTGTGTGTTTCTTTAAGCATATTGTGCTATAAACGACTTTTTGTAATATATCTATTTATATATAACTCAAATGCTAAAATTTGGCATGCTAATAGATGCTATGACGTATTAAGAAGAAGGATTGTGATTAATTAATTAAGGATTTTGATACATTCCACCCCTAAGAGGATAAAATAGAGGATCAAAAGCTTTACCTAATTAATAATTAAACTTTTTAAGACGAGCGAAGCCGCGGGCAATAGCTCTTATATATATATTATATAACAGCAGATATTGAAAAAATAAAAAATTCGAAATTTGATAAAACTCGCCGGCACATCACTCGTGGGGTACTTAACATTTATTTGTCAATGTGTTTTTTGAGCTAGGCAATCATCGTCGATTTATTGACGTGAACGCGGCTGTTGAAGTATCTCCGAGAAGAAAATTTCAGTGTCGCGAAATCTGATTTCCGTGGTGGCTATGAAAAGTCCCTACCCTCCACGCTATATCAGTAAAATAAACATTTCTTTCGTAAACGTTTGAATGTATTTGATGACACTACATCACGCCGTTTACAATTACGCAGTTATGGATAGAAAAAGTTACTTAACATTGCAGTGTTTCGTTTCGAATTATACATACAACAGCCATGTAAATTAAAAAATTAATCTGCTAGAGAACTTAATAACAAATAAACCTATAGGATTTTTTTATACGGTTTACGATTTTCAATCAATTTTTACAACTCATATCGATAAGAGAAATTTAGTTAGTGATGAATAGTGAATATGCCAGAAATAAATTTAGAAAAAAATAACAACCGTGAACACTTTTATATCCGCGTCCTAATTGTCAGCTCCGACAAGTTCGCGCTCGTGAAAAATCGTCGCCCCGTACTTGTTGCTCTGGCCATTGTTGTTTATTTTGTTACGGCTTTGTCCATAATCTTCTGTTATTATTCTTACATTTGCATAAAAGATTACAAATTGGTGATGGATTGAATTAAAAACATTATTTATGATACTTATTAAATTAAATACTGTATTCATGTTATAAAACCGACCCACTTCGTATTCGCTACATTGTGATGTTAAATTTGTTTCTTATTACAACTTTGTTCATTTTGACAGTGTAGTAAGTTTTTAATCCTGTCAATATCTAACCTTTAACCTCTGTTCTTTTTGTCTATGTAAGTATAGGGGCATGTATTAGTTATAACATAAAAAACAAAACAAAAAAAAAACTGCTTCCAAAAAACTGGGCATCCTCTCTAAGGTCCGACGATATTTCACTCCTGGCCAGCTGTTGAACCTCTA
>DWIC01000304.1:0-12742 GCA_018248135.1 Battus belus
GTATTAAACTATCTTAAGCAATTGTTGATATTCCAGAGACTCCTCGAAGGGAATAATTGCTTTATTTTCTAGGTTGTTGTAAGCGTGACGAAGATCGAGCGGAAAATGCAGCTTTACAATGCCGCGCTTATTTTAGAGTTGCCTGTTTCAACGACTGAAGCGAATAGGTCGAATTTAGGGCTGTCACAACATATCTCCTGTGAGGGTATGATATGTTCTATTTACCAAAGCATGATGTTGCTTTACGAGGTGTATTTTATGGTTGTCACTGTACATGAATTTTAGGAGTATTCTAAGCTTGACACAATCAATATTTATCGGCACGGTTTGTGTAACAATATATGCTCGTTTACAGCACGAGTCATGTTTTAGGGTTACCACAACACACCGTTTACATTATGAAAAGCATTTCAGGTTTCTCATCATCATGTTTTATAAAACGAGATGAATGAAAAAAACCTAATAGGGTGGGTGGTCACAGAACATCACGTTGTACGGCACGAGTGTTTAGGGTTGGCACATGATGTTACCTGGTTTCTGCGCGTGGTGCCAGGCCGCCACCAGGCGCCGCACGGCCGGCCAGCGGTTGCGGCGCGCCTACAGTCACCGCACGGTTACCACAAGCACCCACATCTCACCGCCCATGCCCATTGAACTCAGTCTAACCACGTACTACTAACCCATTTCGGTATTCGCGCGAGAATTAAAAACTAGGAAGTTTGAATAATTCGTCAAAGTATTAAGTTAAACTTCATTTAAAAAATAACTGAGTTCAATCGAAACGGTCGGCGTGACACTATGTACAATTATTAATATAAAAAATCTACAAAGTCGGTGCAAAAAAGTTATTTTCAAATTTCTCTAGCAAGCAATAAAATTGTGTGATGTAAGAATAAGTAAACCCATATAAACCTGGAAGTTAACTTAGTTAAAATTATTAATTTAGTTAAAATGATTTTGTTAAGAATGTTTCTACTCGTGAATCGTTGCAAGCTTTAGTCGAGTATTCTATCTGGCGAATGTAGACAGGGTGAGCGCCTGAGCTTAGGAAGGAACGAGCTGGTACGTACCGGCGTCGTGTCCTCGGTGAGCTGCGCAAGAGTTGGCTGCTCCGAGTTCTTCATCTCGTTGGCCTCGGACATGATATGCGCGCGGAGCTGCTTATTTCTGTAAACAAGCATAAGTGTTTAGTATTTCCATTTTTAAAAATATTCGCACCGGTGGAATTTTCGCGTCAGAAACATTGGATGCAATTCTCACAAATTAAGTTTTCCTAAATAGTGACTAAACAAATGAGTAAGTTCTCTGCTTTACAACACAATACTAATTAGGGATTTAGTTTACTTTCTAGAGTTAAGAGTGTGCTTAGCTTAGGAACCTTTCTACTGGTCACGGAAATATGTAAGGGTCGTTGGTTCTCATTAGATCATGAACCCATCACATGAACGATACACAACGCGCAGAACAGATGGCAGCTAGGTCCTTCAGACTCCATCAGACTCTCAGGAGTGGAGACCACGAAACCAAAAGCGTCGTAAGGCCTTGTTAAGGTCGCTAGAAGACGCCGCTTCTAACAGAGCCTTTTAGAAATCTATGGGGAGGCCTGTGTCCAGCAGTGAACGTCGTAAACGAATACATAAATGATGATGACACAAAAGATTGTCAGAGTGCTGCGTTAATCTAGAAGTTTTTTTCTGTCCTTGTCAATCAAGAAGAGCAAACAATTGACGGATCAACTGAAATATATATCTGATACCAATAGCCGCGATATTTCCTGTCGTCCTGTCTCCTTCCTTCTAGTCAATAATGAGTCGCAACAATATCGTGTTATATGATATTTTTGGTTTTTGTTTGCACGAAGGCGAGTGTTTACCTGGAGTCGAGCTGCATGATGTGGTTGTGCGCTTGCGAGAGCTGCGCGGTAGCCGTGGCCAAGCGCTCCTCCAGCGCTGCGGACTCCACGCACTTCACCGAATACTTCTCCGACAGCGACAGGATCTCGCGCTTGATCTCCTCCATCTCTTGTCTGTGGATTAAAAAGTTAAAAGTTAAAAAAAACCGACGCACTATTACGGACTATTTATATCAGGATATTTCGGGATTACTGCGAGATAAACAGCTGGTATGTGTGATTGGGTGTGGTACTGACTGGTGTCGGGAGCTGAGCTGCCCGAGGTCGGGGTGCGCGGCGCGTGTCAGGAACTCGCTCTTGAACTTGTCGACCTCGCGGCGCACCTCGCTCTCGTGCGCTTTGCGCATCGCGTCCAACGCCGCCAGCGTCGCGCGCGTCTCCTCCGCCAGCGCCTGCTCTTTGTCCAGCCTGGAAATAGAAATTTAATAGATGGAGCTGCCACTTTGCATAATTATATGTTTCCTGTAAAGCAATTAAATGAATCAATAATTGTTCCTATTGTCAATACTGTCGTTTTATTTCACTTGCTTGGGATTCTTCTCATGTGCTTTGGGAAAATATACGACTACATTTCCAACAAATTGATCAAGATAGCAATCTGAAGGGGTGGTCAGGCTCGTTCGATGCGCTTCGAAGGTCGTTGTGAAGACAATATTCGGTATAAGTACTAAGAATAATATAAAATGTCAAAGTGATCTGATTTTATAACAACATAGAGTATATATATGTAACAATTATTATATGTTATTCATACGACTGTAATATTAGCATCGCATGGGAATGACCAGAGCTAAGAACTAAATTGGGCAAAGGGTCTATAAATGATAAAAAAATGAGTATAACGAATGCTAATAACAAGCTTCCACAGTTACGTTATTTATGCACTAATTTCACAGGTATCTATTAATTTTAATAGGAAATATGACGTAACAAGTCAAACATTTATATAACAAAACAAAAAAAAAAATGCACAGACGCCAAGCAAAGTATCAATTACGATAAATTATTTTGCTAAGAGCCGTCTCACCATCTCTGTTTTAGTCTAGTAGAGATCCAAGCGATGTGGAAATTCATTGACTTTGCACTTTGTAAGAAGAACGAATTACTCCCGTAGTTAGAAGTTGTAAAAGGTACGTTAAGTATGTTACTCGGTTGTATATTATACTAAATAAAGGTACTATCTGAGAAGAGAGAGAGCGGCTCGCATAAAATTAAGCATCGATTATTTGGATTAAATTTAGTTTTAAGTTTGACATCTTTAATGTAGGATGTTCCTTAAAAAATAATGTGTATGAATGCGTACCTGAGCTGGTCGCGCTCGGCGCGGTGCTTGTCCTCCATCTCGCGCACGATGCGGCGGTGCGAGCTCTCCATGGCGAGCAGGCCCTTCTCGCAGAGGGCGCGCAGCTGTTCGATCTCCTGCTGGTAGCGCGCGCGCAGCCCGTCGCCGTGCGTGTCCGCCGCCACAGCGCTCTGCGTGTTAATTATTTTTATTACCAATAACGTAAGTAATAACGCGAGCGAGCAGAACTTTAATAGTCCCTGTAGTGTGGTGTAGGCAGCACCACATAGATCATATCTATTTGTAACCTCATGTAATACTATTATACGTGTGTACTTTGAATTGGATTATAATTAAACTGCATTATTATTCATAAATGAAAATAAATAATTAAACGTATGTATACCTGATAGGCTGCGCGGAGGCTTTCTAGCTGAGCAGAGTACTCGGAGTCGAGCGCGGCGAGGCGGCGCTGCAGCGTGCGTGCGCGCTCTCGTAGGGCAGCACGCTCGCGCTCATGCTGCGCTTGCATCTGTGTCCGCGCACGCCTTGCTGCCGCCAGCGCGCCCGCCTGCTGCGCCAACGCACACTCGCCGCGCGCACGTTCCTCCACCAGCCGGTCGAGTGCCTCCTGTAGCCGCTTACATTGCGCGCATGCCGCCGCATCTTGCAGCGCCTCCACACGCACACGCAGTGCCTCCACACGCTGCAGCACGCTCCCAGGCACGGCCGATCCGCCCTCGCCGCGCAGCCGCACCTCCACTGCCGTCACCGCCGCCTCCACCCGCTCGAGGCTCTCGCCGATCTTCATCGAGTCTTCACTGTTGCCCGAACAGTCACTGGAGAAGAGCGCTCGGCACTCGTTCGAGAAGTGTTGGAACAGGTAGACGAACTCCGCTTCGCAAGAGGGGTCCGTCTCCAGTGAGGAGATGGTGTCCTCGCGGTGCGACGCGTCCGGTTGCGCGGAGGCGCGGTAAGTCCCCTCTACGACCGCGACGCGCGCGTCTACGAGGGCCTTGTGCGCGAGGACGTCGGCCAGCTGCAGCAACGGAGCGCGGCTGTCGAGTCCGGGCGAGCCCTCCTTGGCGCGGCGGTCGGCTGCGAGGCACTCGCGGTATCGCGCCGCGATGTCGCGCACGGCCGCGTCCATCTCGCAGCGCAGGTGATCGTGCGCCGCCTGCCACCACAGCTCGAGGTCTGCGCGGTCCTGCGCCGTGAGCGTGAGGCGGGCGCAGCGCGCGTCATCCAGCCGCTCGTCGCACAGCTGGGCGGCTCGAGCCAGCGCACGTGCCACTTCAGCCTGCACGAGCTCGGCGCCCAGTGCGTCGCGCGCCGCTGCCCACGCTGAGCGCACACGCGCCGCCTCCGCGTTGGCGCGCTGCTGCTCCGCCTCGCTGTCGGCGGGCACCACGTGGCTGTGCGCCTCACACGCGAGCGCCGAGCACAGCTCCGCTAATTTTTCTGTTTTATACTTGTCTACCGCCTCGGCGACTTCCTTTTGTGATGCTTTGAGAGCTTCGAGGTCAGCGCTCTGTATTATTAGCTCGGATTTCCTGTGCTGCTTCATCTCCTTGGTGTTCATTATGTCGATCTTGCGGGATAGTATCCGCGCCAGGTAGTCGAGTGAGCTCTTGGTGCTGCTGGCGCTCTTGCAGCCGTCGCCGTTTATCTTACATTTAAGGTTATCAATTAGTTGACTAGTTTCATTTATTTCAGACTTGATTAATCGAGCGAAGAATCTGCTTCCATTGGAAGATTCCAGAGCCTCTTGTATCCTGCTGATCAGTACGGCCTCATAGGCCAGTTTCTCTGCAAAAATTTCTAAACTTTTGCGTTGTGTCAGTTCGCCGGCTTCATACAGGGCCGCTTTTTTCTTCGATATTTCCAATAGCTTAGACCTCAGTTGCTCCTCGAGCTGAACTACGACCTGCGCCACGCTGTCGTTTACTTCTTCCCCTTTATTATGATCTTGGCTGTTCACTACACATTTATCGAAGCAATCCTGTAACCTTTTACTTACATCTGTCAAACACTTCTCCATCGATTTAATGCTATATTTCTTCTCAAGACTCGGCGAGGGCGAGCGTCGCGACTTTGCCGCCCGCATGGCGCTCATTTGGTAGAGGCATTCGTTAACTTTATTCCTCGAATGTATCACAACATTTTCAAGACTCTGTAGTCGATCGAGCAGATGCCTTTGCGATTGTGTACCGATCGATGAGTTCTCTTGACTTTCAATTAGTGAGGCACTCTCCGGCGACGCGGACGCTAGACTTAATGATTCACAAGAGTTGGTCATATCTCGCCGGTTCTCGATAGCGGAAGTAATTTTTGTTTCTAACGAACTGAGGCGGACCAGCATTTTCATGGGCTCCGAGCTCGTGGCACTGTCCAGAGATTTTCTTCTCAGACGCGCGGCGAGCCTTTTGAGACGTTTTTCATCTGTAACACTGTCGCTTTTGGTAGCTTTCTCTTTGGTTGGGGATCCGCTCTTAGAAGGAGAATTTATAGTGGGCACTGATTCTCCCGATTCTAGCAGAGAAACCTTATTTTCTAACTCTGTTAATTTTTCTTCCAGCTCCTTTCCTAATGAGAAAGATTCTCTTCCCTTTAGTGACAAACTTCGTCTCTTTTCTCTGGACTCCGTTTTTTGAATCTTATGCTTCAATGTGCGAACTTGTTTGTCGGAAGCTGTTAGTTTTTGCGTTAAATCGAGGATCTTGGCCGCCATGACGTTGATCTCCGATCGGCTGCATTGTTCTCTTAGTTTCATTTCATTTCTTAATTTCATGTTTGTTATTTCGAGTTCGTCGTACATGTTGTGCGATTCTCGAAGCTCCTTTTTCATAGCCTTTATTTCTTGAATGGCTTTTAAAAATCGTCCTCTAAGCTCAACGTATTCTTCAATCAGTCGGTTCTTCTCCAATGATTCCAAGTTAAGGTCTTGTTTCAGGTTCGTTAGGTCGCTCAATGATCCGACGCTCTTTCTTTTCTCTTTCGACGGCGACTCCGATATCGCCCGGCCTTCTAGCTCTCTGATCCTGGAGTAAAGGCTATCGTTTTCTTTGACGCTTTTGAGTAGTTTTTCATTGAGTTCGTTCAATTCTCGTTGCAGCTGTTTTACGTTTTCCTGAGCCGCAGCCAACTGTCTCGTGAGTAGCTCGCAATGTTCGGTCGATTCTTTCAGAAACTTTTGAGTTTCCGTTAACTTGGTCTCCCACATGGTCTTGTCTTGATTATAAAGTTGTTTTATGGCGTCTACGTTCTCCGCTTCCTTTGTTCGTACGGATAACTCTTCTTCTTTCTTCTGTAAAGCTGTCACAAGTTCTTCCATTTTTTTCTCTCGTACTGCCGTATCAGATTTGAGTTTCCGCAGACGCGCGAGTTCGGATTCCGCCGCGTTGACATCGCTGAGAGCCAACTTCAGCTGTTTTCGTAAATCATCAATCTCTATAGCTTGCTTGTCGATAGTCGAAATGTAGCTCCGTTTTCTTATTTCGTTTGGTTTCTCATTTTCATCGACTTCATCACATACTGTGCGCTCCTTGGTACAATCTATTTCATCTTTGTCGTCTTTGACATCTGTTCGCAACAGTGGTTGGTGACATGAGCGAGCACGTACTCTGTCTTTGACCTTAGAAATAGGCGTCCGACTCAATATAGGTGAAGGTGGTGGTTGTGACGTCATATCGCCCCAATCCGCGCTATCTCTTCGCCCTCCTTCTGAAGCCGTACGGTACTCTTCGTCTGATGAGAAAGGTGCAGATTTTGTCGTGTTTGGAGTAACAGGTGTGACGGGTGATGTAGAAGATTCTGATGCTTGATCGACGCTGTCTTCTCTTAGTATTAATGAAAGTGGTCCAGAGTCTGGCAGTCCAGCAGTCTTCCGAATGGCGGAAACCCAGTTCGCTCTGATTCCCGCAGTGACAGCTGATAATACGATATGCTTGCCATCCCACGTCTGCAACGATGAGAACTAAGATGACATCGTTATTATTTATATTATCAGAACTTCAATAAATTTCAGTTACAAAGCTATTAATTAGTATTTATTTATTTAATGCGACTAGGCAATAATTGTGTAATTAAAGCATAAAAAAATTATGTTTATTTACGTGCTTACCTCAGTTTCGAAAGCATATCCATTGGTCGAAGCAGACGTAGGCAACTCTACCACGTTGGCCACCCCGCTCAAATCAATAACGCCGTCAAGCAGTCCTCTATGTTCCGCCTGTGGGTCTCTGAAGTACAGCAATGCGGCTCCACGAAGCACGAACCAGTGTCGGGACCAGCCGGCGGGACTGCGACGCTGTAGCCATCCCGCTCTTGCATGTAACAGCCTTTCAGCTGGTAACTCTACTCTACCAACTTCGCCGTTTTCGGTAGCTTCGGCTACATCAGTCGTTTCGCTGCCCTCGCTTGCAGAGCTAGAGCTTGCTTCCTCTGCTCGTGCACCTCCGTCCGGTGAGCCTCGAGCCTGAAATTATTTTGACATTATTGTTCTGTACAAATATATGTTTTTTCAGTTAGTGTAATTTTTTTAACCGGACTATTACTGTTGCCTAAGTGGCATTTACATATTCCGTGGTTTCGAGGTGGTAGGGGCGGAATGCACCCAACCATTTTTAAAGGAGCGAAGCTCGAGGGCTCCCAAAGGAGCCTCGGCACATACTACATACTACTATTTTACTCGATTAGGATAGTATAAATATATATTAATAATTTGTTACCGGTAGTCTGTCAGGCGGCGGAAGTCTGGTAGGGCGCTCGAGCGTTGGCGGCAGGGCGCGGCGCGAGCGCGGGCGTGTGAGCGAAGCGGCGATATCACGCAGTTGCTCGTCGTACTGCTGGTGCTGGTGCTGCAGTAGCGGCGATCGCGTCACGCTCGCCACTGCAAAAAGTGCAACGTTTTCAAATCCCGATTGATTAAATCAAAACCTTATGTCTATTTTCATTGTACAGACCAAGAGAGAAAAGCAACTTACCATCTTCATCAACGGTGGGCGTGGCATTAGACTCGCTCCAGTCCCGACGGCGGTTCCTCGCCTTCTCCTCGCCATTGATCTTGTCTCGAGTTGGGGGTGAGGCCGAGGACACCGGCTGATCACCGTACACTGTAACAAAACCAACTGTTTGAGAGATCGAACAATTGGAGTCTACTTAGTTTTGTAAAAAGCACTGACAGATTTAAGAAGATTGTTTATAATCATTCATTCCTCTATTTACATATTTTTTTTCACTTCAGCCGATTTATACTCATCAATTACGTACGTTAAGAGAAAAAGTTTTGAGAAGCTTAATCTAGAGATAAAAATTAGAACCAATTTTTTGTGATTATTTTCACACGTGGAACGTTACTTTCAGGGAATTAATTGCTCCTACACAGTAGCAAGCTCTATTGTCACTTCTATGTAGCTTTGATTTGAACTTTTAAAGAATAAGCTTATTTCTCCATTACAAGGCTAGTACAATACAATTTACAAAGAAACGCTGTGTTAGGAGCTACAAATTTCGACAACCACATGATTCAGTAGTATCATTAACGGACCTGTCGTTACCAAATTGAAAGATCAGGTACTAAATTGACATTGACGATTGTATAAATCCGCAAGTGACTGTCGACATGACATACGAAGCATTGGAGAGTGTAAGAATTGTAGAATTAAAGTTGCCAAAGGTTCACTGTTCAATTTTAATTTATTATTTTACTAATAGTTTCATTATTTAGTGGTCAGGCTCCCAATACCGCTGACTGGACAATAAAGTCATAAGTAACTCAATACGGGCGGCGTAAGACCAGTAATCCCGTCGATCTTTGGGGCGGCGATATCTACGTACTGTGTCAACTGCTTATAACAGTGTAACAGTTACAATATTTTGATCAGAAGTAATTTAGTATATATTTGGTTCCTTTCAAAGGAACTGTTTGAATATAAAAATAAATTTGTGCCTTAAAAAGTCTATGCATTTGCATATAAAATTGTTAATATTTATAGCCATTGCAATATTTACATATTCAATATGATTTATTTAAAAATGCCTTATTCTTTCCTCTTGTACAATATATTTACGATGGAAGGATAATCAAAGAAATGTCCGCGGCGAAGATATTTATTAACTTTTTACAGCTCACTATATTTGTCAAAACAAACAAGATGGCGTCACCGCAAGATGGCGCGTGTGCGGAGTACGATCTCATGCGCGCCGGAGTGGCCGCATTATAACCGTGGGCTTGTAAATTAACATTACGGGCGCATTTATAGACGCCGTTGAATAAAATAATTACAGCATTTGCATGTTCATTCTTAAATTATTAATAATGCTTTGGCATTTATTGCTTTCTAGAAATAAAACGGGCTGTCACTATCTATGAAATATTGTCGGACGGTGAAATTGAACGAGACGTTTGCGCGATTTCACAATGCGATATCAGTTTTGTCTAAGATACCTTTCCAAATATTTGGGGTTCATAATTAAATAATATATTTAGTTAGCTTTCTAAAACAATTTTGAGTTTTCGTAGATAATAAATTGATTTTCATTTAATTTAATCATGTTTGCAATACTGTAAACATGAAAAACGAATGTAACGAAGACGGAAAATGAAGTGTAAATGATTTACGAAGATGACATGTTTATAGCCGACATAAGGCTGGATGTGGAGCCGAGCGCATGACAATGGGAATAATAAATAATACCTAGTAAATAAAATCCTATAGAAGATGAAGTCAGAACGAAATTAATAAAAAATATAAAGGGTTCATTTCGCTGGGTTGCGTTCGCTGGAGACATGGCAAGAAGAAAAAATGCCAATGGAATATAAATAATTCATACTCATAGCTGTGCGGGCCGGTGTAAATCATCGACACCCACTGGGAGTGCGGCGTCCTTCCCTCCTTCGATGCGACCTCATTTAAGACTACAATACAAACCTTTATATCAATCAGCTCAACATAAGAGATCGAGTAAAATAATTCAAACGACTGAATACATCATAAAAGGAATATGTATGTGTTGAGTCATCATTGTAAGAGAAATGGACTGATGAGAGTTTCATCGCTGTATGACGTCATCTATATCATTAATAACTCTGTGGAAGGCCGATGACCCGCGATCATTAGATGGGGCTTTCCCCGTCGCCGATAACATTTTTATTTTAACCGCGCTGGCAGATTGCGAGAAATAATTTAAAGTCAGGAAATTTTTGACAGCTAAAAGTTTTGTTGGTATTTCATAAAGAGGATAGATGGAAAATTTTGTAAGCAATAAAGAAACAAACAATCATTTTTGACACAATCATCATTTATGTTTATCTTCGTCTGCATGTGTGTGTGAAACCTGGTATCTAACTTGATTTTGTTCGTGAGCGCCTGGAATTATTAACTCGATATATATTCATACGGGGATGGCTCCGTTCAAATGATTTAGGCGAATTTCTTAAAACAGATTTCCGACTCCCAATAGTAAGGGTAGTGCTGATTCTAATTTCGTGATAAGAGCATATTTTTCAAACTTACAATTAATTTATCACTTTAATTGATGGTCATACTATGAGTCGGTAAGCGCTGAGGAATAATGACCATATTCTTTAAAACCTATAGGTTTTCATGATGGATGACAAGAAAATACATCGATATAACTGTGAAACAGATTATTCGTTGCTTAGGAGCAAAAATTGAAAATATAGTTCATAAATAATTTAAAGTAATGCATGCTCACGTGTGGTGCTACTTGAATGGACATATCATTGACGTAATGCAGCATTTTTCGCACATTCCAGCTCCGTGTCAGATATTCAACGAAATAAACACGTGATAAGTTGATGACTATATGTGTGTAATCTCCTACCAATTGTAACTGGTATGAATGTTACCACGCCGCTGATTACTGTGATTTATCGCAATGTTCAGCATACATTGCTCGTTATGTGAAGTTTTTGTCGATACGACACAGATGTTTCTAGGGCGATGTAACATTTGTCTCAATTACAAACTGTATTATTGTACAAATGGTTTTGTGGTCACGATATTCTCAAAATTATAGGTTTTTACTAGAATTGATTGTGGTCGACGATGCAATGCTGTTATGGAGTTGGCTCAATGTACATTCGACATAATGCGTTTCTGCGGAACGCATTCTAGATTCTAATCGCCACCTATTTGGACACTAATGAGCAATGTATTTCGTCGTCTATAGGTCAATACACTAAATAAATATAACAAAAGTTCAAATCATTTACAGTGAAAAGTTGAAAATTTTGTGTCAGGAGCATATATCAGATAATTTCTGAAACAGGCTTTTGAATTATTAGTGGGATCGTTTCAAATTTTGTTAGGTTATGAGAGGAACCTGATCATTGAAGGCCGGAACCATTGAAGAAGGTATTCTCCCTAAATCTGCTATCGTACCCGGTCATTTAACAAAGCAATTGAACCAGCACTCGCACAAGGAAATGTAGTGATTACATTCGATGGAAAGATTTAGAGAAAAACTCGGTCAAATTTAACTCTGAAAACTCGAAATAATTAAGGAACATAGAAGCGTTGTTTTTATTCTTAATTGGTTTAAAATTCGATATGTAGAATCCTAAGCGGCTATTGTAAATATAAATTTGATATTATTAAAAATGGCCAGTATTAAAAAATTTACAATAATATTTATTAATATTTTTTAATTAATCTATTCGAAATTTAAGCATTTTGATTGTAGATGCGATTAAAATTAAGGCATACACATGTTGATATTTGGCGGTGGTTAGTATCAAAAATGTCAGCGCAGATAACCGTTAAAATGTTTGCTCGTTAATTATTCAATGATAACGTTATTAGTCAATTAGCCGTTGTTCTCGTGTGTATAATGTATACTGAAACGTTCAAAAGGCGTTAAAAGGGTCGACGTCGGGGGGTGTTCGTGCATCGGTAATGGAAGCGTGGGCGTGGGCGAGGCGAAATATCAGCGAGCGGACGGTTGCGAGCAAATTGCATTACACGCCGGATTTGAACTGCGACCTCGGCGGCAATAACTCGCCACCGCCGGCGGGGTCTCCACCAAATGGGCACTAATTAATCAGGCTTAAGGCGACCGAGATTGCAAGGCCGCGGACATTCCTGTACGTTTCCTTAGCAAAACGCTCGAATCGCTGTTTTATTGTATTTGCTTCGTTGGACCGCTAATTTGTCACTTATTAAGTCAGTTTATGGTGCGCTCGTTATTGAGGTTAAAGTCGCTACGTGTTCACCTTCTATACCCTTTACTGTTAGAATTAAGAATATTCTACACATAAACAATGCGAATGCTATGCGATAGATTGTGTTACTGCTTACCGTGCGATGCTGCAACATAATTTTGCAAAATTTCATACAAATGTTTATTTGTGTTCATGATCTAATGATGCCGTGTTATTACACTGTAATTCACGTTAAAAAAGTAGTGACTAATTATTATTATCTTAGCCAGGACCAAAGAGATTACAAACAATCAGAAATCGGTGTTCATATTGATTAGTTCAACCCATCATCCCATCAGAAGTACAGTAGACATATACAGAT
>DWIC01000305.1:0-12731 GCA_018248135.1 Battus belus
CATCCATATGTGGTTGATATTCCTCCTCACCGCACTTCCCGTTTCGCTTCATCCTTCATATTGCGAACGGCTAAGGAGTGGAATTACCTCCCCGCATCGCTGTTTCCTGATTCATACAAAATAAGGAATTTCAAGGCAAGAGTGAACAGGCATTATTTGAGCTTGCATGCACCACCTTAGATAACATCGTTGCTTCCCATCAGGCAAGATTGAGGTCAAAGGCACTCAAATACAAAATAATAAAAAAAAAGTATACTAAACAAGTTGCAACCTGCGCGTGCTGCTTAGCCACTAACTAAAATTAATTTATAGGAAAGTCGTTACACAAATACAATTATTTTTGAGTTATTTTATTGATCTTGTTAAATTAATATATGAAATTCATAGAAATGAAAGTGGCCACATATGTCGAAAATTTGTAATACCAAATAAGAGACCTTCAAGGGCTCACACTACTTAATCATTGCATGATCAAGAGCATAGTTTACGATTCTATAAAGGACATACAGACAAACATTCATATTAATATGTATACATATATAAAAATATTACGGGAAGTAAATCTTTCACTTAATGTTTGTTAAGATCTGCTTACTATTAATTATTATAACCAGAGTTTAAAATAAAAATTAACGTTGTTATCATTACAGTTGTTTGTCTTCTCTTCCCGGATATGTTACCCTACACCATCGTTGCACAGACTTATTAAGACTAGAGGCCACACAATCATGAACTGATGGCGGGCCGGCCGCCAGAAGTATATGTAATTAAAGATAATAAAGAATTGATAGTAATTCAATAAAATTATTCTGGAATAGTATTCAATATTTTTCGAATGTACGAGAGTATTATTTTTGCTGTCGGCGGGCCGCGGTCTGTGCATTTTTGCCTATACACAGTTCGTTTCATACCAACAATGTAACTACAAAGTTTATTCAACTATGTTAGTTTTATTTTTAAAACCGACATATTGTTGACATTTTCAGCTTCTTTATAACTGTTTTCTTTCATATTTTCCGAGCTACAAAATTTCTGTAAATAAATCCGATATTCTTCTAAAACTTTGCTTTATTTTGTTGTACAAAACATACTTTTAGCAACGGCTTTGTTTAATTGATTTATTTTTTTACTGTATAAATGATATTTGTGAAAGTGATTATAAAACTGTAGTGAACTGACTTGTGATCGTAGGTCGTGGGTTCAATTTCCGGGATACGATCTTGTATAATATCATATTTTCGATATTAGTTATATACGATACTGCTTACAAAACAAGTTTCTAGTGGATGAGCATGTTGCTGCGTACCAAGCGATTAGGGTATATCCCGCAATAGATATCTTTAGGTGATGCACATGCATTGCAAAGGGATTCTATGGGCTGATGGCATGTTTGCTGTGAGCACTTCCTAGCTTTATGTTATGTTGAAAGATGTTATTAAACAGGATAACGATTCATACTAGTTTATAGCAAATTGGGCTTTTCCGGCACTTGTTTCTTAACGTACATACGTGATCACTACAAATGATTCAAGTAGAAAATATTAAATAAATGAGTAGATAACTATAACCCGTTTAAATATTCTACAGTAATCAAACCTGTGTGCCTTCGAAGAGTACAGTCCAATCACATTCGTCGAACATTGCAGTCGCTCCACCGAGACGTATAACGCCCAATACACAAACCAGAAGTATAAAGTAAGCGAGAACGTCTTTAAATAGCACCAACTATAATAGATTTTGTAATTTAAGAAATACCAATTAACGAAATATTAAAATTGGTATGAATTAACGTAACATATCATTATCATCATTTTAGCCACTGGACGTGATCTACAGCGTCTTTTGATGACCTTGACAAAGTTATCCACCTCCTGAGTGGTCGTCCACCGCAGTAACCTATCAGATATTATCAGCCGATGCTAGACCGAGTGAAAAGCAATCGTGCTCACTGGATCGAGCTTGCAAACAACGATAAGAACTCCGGCAAATACGACTACGCATTGGAGAAGGAAGTCGTTCACGAACGCAACGACAAGTCAAGTAACAGCGATCAAAACGTCGACGACACGGAAAACACTTATGAAGGGGATAGCAGTGGCGCTGTCAGTCTATCCTCGGAGACAAACTCCAAATACGACAACCTAGAGAACCCGGTCGTTGGACTCGTATGCAACAACGTCCTCGCTTTACCGAGAGACACGAAGTTCTGTCAACTAAACGACATGAACTGAAAACATTGTTAGCGATGGTTGCGTCCAAATCCTCATTTAAGGCCAATACAGATGCCAAATCGTCCATAGGATGTTACTCTGTAGTTATAAGTTTTTTTACGCTTCACTGATCTGCGTATTTAATACCGAATTTTTAAAACATGCTACGGCTTTCGATGCTTATGGAAAAAGATATACATGATAAACATTAACTCGGTTTCATTTTAATTTTTAATATTGAATTGAGTTGAAATCATCAGTTCTTTCGGAATTTATTCACATCACAATTATTCGATTTACATTTTGTGTTCCTATTGGTCGGTTTGAAGTAACGTGAGTAAGTTTAGTGGGAATACTTGAAGTTGTTTGATATTTGTGTATAGAATGAATCGTTTTCGAAA
This sequence comes from Battus belus, assembly GCA_018248135.1. Classification (NCBI taxonomy): domain Eukaryota; kingdom Metazoa; phylum Arthropoda; class Insecta; order Lepidoptera; family Papilionidae; genus Battus; species Battus belus. Next base: position 2,612 of record DWIC01000305.1, read on the forward strand.
TTTGTGTGGCGCGTGGCACGCAATTTGTTTACTTGACTCGACGTACATACTTCATTATGTAGCTACGTTTTCCAAGTGAATTTGTATAAAGGATGCATTAATTCGAATTGCTAAGTCGTCGTAAATGACGTCCCACGATATTTATATGTAAGTTCGTCTGCTTACCTCATTCGTCTATTCCTACTACGTATTACATAAAGATATATGGCGTGCTAGTTTGTGGTATCAGCTCTGATACAATTACTTTGGTGGTAAAGTATTCAGTGAAACAGTTTCGTTCGCTAACCCAATTCGTCGAAATAAATCAGGGCCTAACTGTCGTTACGCTTAGCAAATAGATGACCAGATACCAAAAATTCTTATATAGTTAGGTATTGTGCTAAATTATTGATTTCTTGTTTCCAGTTTTATTAAAACAAATTATTCAATCTTTTAGTATTGTGATGATAGAGTTTTGATTAGGTTCTATATTTTAGTTGTTAGTGCTTAAGTAGATCTGTTTATTTACAACTCAGTCAATTTCGATGAACCTGCACAGGCTCTATAGATCTACCGAATCCGCTGTACCGCGCCATTACCGCGAGACGGGGAGGGAGGAGGGAATAATAGCCGCTCCGTTCCGTCAATCCGCCGTTAACAATCTTTCTTTCCTCGGATCCCAACTCGCTGCGTTTTCGTAAGGCGCTGTACTGCGCCTTTGTTTTTTCGGTAGCACTATAATAATTATTAATTACAAATAATAATATATTCGTAAAAGTAATCTATAGACAGGATTTACATGGCGAAAACAATATAACATAACGTACCTTTGATAACAAGATTTTGTAAATTGGAAATAGTCTCTTAAAATATTCCTATTTAACACAAGTCAAAACACAATTTAATTTATGTTTGTAAAATCTAAAATACCAGTACAGTAAAAGTAAGCTGTTAGAAATTACTTTACTGTAATTTGATTTAATTCTAAATAAATAAATAATTTAAAAAAAATACGAAAAATATGTTTCCTTGTATGGTCACCGGTGAGGTATAAAATGTTGGCAATAATATAAATGGGAGTTGAATTTCAATTTGACCAATAATTACATACGGACAATAATATAAAATATTTAATTTGTACATAACAATGTTGGAATAATACAATAACATTTGGTACGTACTTATTTTAAATGAAGGATGATTTTTGTTAATTTGCTTTCGGGAACTGTTGCCTCGCTATACATTTAGTTTCAGAACAGAGAAAGATCGGCACCGGCTTTATCCATTCCATACATTTTGTATCCATTTGTGCTAATTGTGTCGTCCACTAACATAAGGGATTATTCAATGTATGTCAATTATATGAAAAATGTAATTGAGACGCAAGGTATATAAGATAACAATATAAAAACAATTTTCTTGGTCCAAAAATACTTTTAAAAAGATTAAAAATTAATACTTCTTAAACACAGCTTCGCTTTTCAATCTGTACATTATTCGATATATCTTACATTTCTCGTTATATCCTTACTATAAACAATTCAAATTTAGAACTTTATTTTTTTCGTTAAATACGACCAATTGTTCCATGATAAAAAAAACATATTGATAACATATTTTCTAATTGGAATAATTCTCTCTATAAGCGTTAGGTATTTACATAAAAAATCTCAAATTAATTGTGGTAATACAATGTGTACAACGCTAATTATAAGATTGCTGTAAGTATTATTAGAATATAATTAGAAAATTAATAATTGTAATTCACTAAATGACGAGTTGTATGGTGTGTGAATAATGAGGTTGTTTTGTTCCAAACAAAAATGTTATTTATTTATGATTAAACAAATTTTGAAGTAATTGCCTTGTTTTTTTTAGTATTTTTTTTTCTCCGTACTTAATGTAATCGGTCTCAAGCTACTAGCAAATTTGTTCCTTGTCCTTTATCATGTTTAAGGTGCTCCTCAGCAGGAGATGCCTCATACTTCACCATCTGTTACTATGTTTTTGTATATCATGGCGTTTCAGGTTAGAGCAGCTGATAGTTGCTAATGTAGTACCAAAGTCGGTTGGGAGATATATATTATGTATATATTTATATGGTATAACTATTATGTATTAACTCCTTTACAGTTCTATGTTTAGTGCTTCGAGGGTCTCTGTGTTGGTAATAAATAAAAGTAATATATACCTAATATATATCTCTCTATAAACATTCTATATAACATATATAACATAACCATTTTACGTAGCTATTAGATTATAGAGCATATTATATATGTCAATATTTATTTCACAGAGAAGGGTGTACGGACTGTTTATAAATGAAAGCTAGAGATTCCCTGATGTTTTTTTTAATTAATTGGTATTCTAACCGTTGGTCGGCAATACATTTTTAGTAACATATAATTTAGGTCCCAATTATTTAAAAACCTTAAGCAAAAATTAAAACAAGATATAGAAATAAACTCGTAATGCCTAAAGCTCGTATTAAAAAGTAAACCAAGCAAGTCTGGTTGTACGCTTATATAATCATGTTCCACAATTAAAATTATGAAATGAAATAAATCTTAAAGTAGTATTCAAGAGTTTTTAGTTGATAAAATGTTTGGGATTTGATTTTTGACTCATTTACATGATTGATATTATAACGTATACATCAAAAATCGTGGAATTTCATTTACAAGGGCAGATTTTAAGTTTCTGGTCTTTACTTCTCAACAGATCAGCGTTTTTGGCGTTGTTAGCTTTACCATACAATGTTAAAATAATCGACGATTCAAAATCGTATGTAAGTGTCTATTTGAATAAAGATATTTTGAAATTATGATATTTTAAGGTTACAGACGCTGCTATCCCACAGTTTTGTGCCATACATCCATATTGGTTTCAGGATTTTGTTACATCAGTTTATCGTAGATTGACAGTTTGGAGATGCGTGACATGAATCAGTAAGTGTTTCTGAATTGCATGCTCAGCTCATCTCGCTTTGATTGGTTATGGTTTTTCTGGTTTAATTTTGTGCAAGCATAATCTATACCACGGTATCGATTTATTATTTGTCTTTTATTTTCTAGCAATATTTAAAGAGAATTCAACAAAATTAAAAAAGATAATCTTTATTCAATAACCATCATTTATTTATATAGTATAAATGAACGAAGATATTATTATCGGGCATTTAGAAAGGGAACATGAATGGAATTTTTTTGTGAAGATTATGGCGCAATAATCCGTCCATCGTTGACGCTATTCATTTTGATTATCGATAACCTTTTCTAAAAGGAACCTCTATTTTTAAATTCAAGGATATTGGTTAAGGCTCTCGTGAAAGTTATATTTTTATAATTATTTATGTAGATGGCCATTTTCCGTGAGCTGCTCGTTGAACTAACGTATCAATATTCATGAAACATTGATTGCCCCTCGCCTTCTTAATATACGCACAAAGCATATATTATATAAGTTTTAAACTCCGAGAAAGTGGGTGGAAGTCGACCACGGAGCCGCAATCAAGTGCACTGGTCCGTACCACAATAGTCTGCAATACATGCCATCATATTTATCATCAACAACATAATTGTATCTGGTGCCATCGGCTAAGTACTTAAATCCTTGAAATAATAACTATAGCCAATGTACGAGTAAATGAATCGTTTTTAAGACGCAAATACGACCTTCAGAATTCTGCAGTTTAAATTCTTCGCTTATAACAATGCACGTTTTATAATCATTCCATATCAATGAACAGTCGAATGGGAATGCAAAACGCGTTTTTTTTATTAAGGCCTGTTTTCGGGGGCCCCTCGTCTTTCCCCTGTCTTGGGTGCTCAGTTATTATATTTTCAATAATAAAATATTTTCATTGACTATTTTAGTTTTGTTCTCATTTTAAATACATATTTGTCTTTCACGCACCTTTATAACGTTCGTCACATTTTTGAACATTCCTTTACATTCTTTTCTTTCTTACATTGCCTTTCTTACTTCGCCTTCACCTCCGGAATATTACTTTACATTTGTATTTTCTATCAATTATTTATCTCTAACATTTATAAAAACTAACATTATTTCTCAATATTTCTTCTTCGAGTATAACCCGACTAGGATTTGTTGCTCTTAATTAACTTACTTATAATAATTTTACAATACACTATGAAGATGTGGCGACTTTCTTCTTCTAGCAGACTAGCAATGTTTCCATTGTTAAATGCGTTTCGAATTACTGCCATAGCCGATGTCCCGCCTGGGAGGCCTTTGCCCAGCTATCCATCGATCAAGGTAGGTGGTGCCAGGCGTCCTGCTCACGATCATAATTTCAGCCGCAAAAAGTCTACTGTTAGATATATGCCTCCCCATAAATTTCCATCTGTTCTGCGTGCTACGTGGCTTGCGACTTCTTGCTACTTCAACTTAGCAATCCGCTGGGTCATGACGGTTACTTTCATTACACACATCTTCTCATCTCTTAGAGAAATCCCATATAATGTAGCTGAATTTTCTAATGAAGTTCGTAAGGACCGGTGACATTTCAAAACTGTTAATCAACACTGGTTACACATATTGATCGAGTCCCATGGAATGTGAAATATGCGTATAATATCCAGAAGCAATAGTTATTTACTTAAAGATATAGAAATATCGAATAGCCCTATTTAAAAAAAAGACTATTGGGTTAGAACGAGACCAAACGTGATTGAAACAATTTAAATATATATCCATGAAAGCAATACAAATGCATATCCATAGAAATACAGTGTGTTCAAAAAGTATCGCGAATTTTGTGTATTTTCAAAAACTATTTCATTATTCGTGAATATCTATTTTGTCCCCTTAAAAGTAATTCCCCTGGGATATTATACACTTGTGCCAAGGTTTTTTCCAATCGTGAAAGCACTTTTAAAAAACAGTTTTTGTATCTTGTTCAGCTCCTTCTTCGATGCCGTCAATCGTGGCGTAGTCCTTTCAAGGGCCTCTTCAGTTTCGGGAACAAGAAAAGTCACGGGGGCCAGATCTGGGGAATAGGGTGGCTGCGGTATCATTAGTGTGTTGTTTTTGGCCCAGAAGTCGCGTACAAGCAGTGATGTGTGAGCAGGGGCGTTATCGTGGTGCAAAAGCCAATTTTTGTTTTTCTACAATTTCTGGCGGATTGCTTCGCTGAAATTGCACAGGACTTGCAGGTAATATTCCTTATTCACCGTTCTACTCTGTGTCAAGAACTCATGATATACCACGCCCCTGCAATCGAAGAAAACAGTAAGCAAAACTTCGCGATACTTTTTGTACATACCGTATATATGGATTTTCGTAATATGATTTTGATATTAGGTAAACGGCACACTCATCTCTTGGAAATAAAAATAATTTAAATTTTTGTTGGTCATTGGACTAACACCGGTAAACGGAGTACTCGGTGGTTTTGCTTATTTAAAGTAAATTACATGAAGTAAACTTTACCGATTTTTTTTTAAACAACTGAAAGGTCTCCTCTTTTTCGTGTCAATTATCCATATGTTTTTATGTTAACTGTGTGCACTTATATCTAATAATATCAGGTTTTTATACATTTTGAGCGTTTATTACAAACAAAAAGACGGCAAAGTAACTTTGGAAGTTTTTTTATTTTTATAAGTTTACTTACGTGAATGACATTTATTAACGCAGGGCTAAGATACCAGTATTACAAGTATCGTGGAACGCGGCATCGGTGACATTTATGATAGACACAGTATATACTTTTTACAATATTTTATAACTGACCGTTTTGAGCTAATAACAGATGTGACAGACAATGTCACATTATAAAAAATACGTTTTTGTTTAACACATTTTTAATACCAAATATAATTGTATATAATAAAAATGCCTCTACTTGATATTACAAACCCAGCAGTGATAATATTCCTTATCGAAAATTATGAAAAAGAAAACAGACTTCGTCTTAATTGGATCCACAAACATCATGAGAAAATACAACAAGCAGCAACTCTTAATAGACCACCGACCAATTATTTCGAAACTGATGTTATTGCTCATAATATTATTGAAGGAATGGCAACTACGACTAGAGATCATGTCGTTGCAGGATATAACCGGAGAAGAACACCTATACGCGATGGAACATTCATACCCGGTGTTAAACATTTACGTCGCGGACATTCCATAGTGGACATCAATCTTGGAGATCCGAAAGAAGACCCGAGACTTGCAAGACCTGATGAAGATCTAACAACAGATCCAATTATGCGTCCAGTTGATGCCGAAATTAGTGAAATTATCTACAAACCAAAACCGGAATTTGGTAGAAAACAGTATATGAATATTCGATCGGAGCAATGGCCTGAGAAGAAATATTACTTCGCTGAATGTTCTTGTTGGGAATATGGATGGCGAATGAAAGATAGTTTGCTTCATCAGAAACCGATGTATGGGAGGTGCTGGCATCTGACTCGCGCCCTGCGCTCCCGTGTTGGTCCACAGCCTGACCCACCGTATTACAAGTCATCAGACCCACCCGGTCCATCCAAGTTTCTAAGTTTATAGATCCATCTTGATCGATATACTTAGTCATAACAATTGTTTAATATTTGCTTCACTGAATTATTAAACGGTACATTTAATAATATATTATACGCTAATACATGTTTAAAGCATCGTTTATACATCAATATTAAGTTAAAATTCTGGCTTATCTCTCATAGTTCCCGCTTCTATTTCTTTATCAATAACAATGCGCATGTCAGTCCGTTAGTTAGCCCTAACATTTCCTTCTTTGTCCCACACTCTGATAAGAAAAGAGACAAACAATAACCTTAAAATTCTTACGCAGGCGCGGAACTTCTTTTTAAATAGAAATTTACGCATTATACATGGCCATCAAAGCGGTAGTGTATTGTAGAACATAGCCGTAATGCGGTAGGCTAACTTTTACATTTTTATAAATATTTAAAATAAAGGAAATCAATTAAATAATATTATGTAATTTTAATAGCGAAACTAATGTGTACAGTTTTAGTTTACGTAGTGTATGCTGTATAAGTGATAAAGATAGTCAAAAAAACCGGTCTACACGTTTGAAGTAAGACGTTCGAGTAAGTGTATAATTCTTTTTTTTGACGAAAATGTAAGAATTATTTAAAATAACTGCTAAAATGTTTAATTCATTTAAACAATAATGTTCGTTCATTTCCTTAACTGCGTTTGCCGCTCCAAAACAGGTAGCGCGGTTAGGGTGTCAAACGCCCCTTCGTATAAAAACTTGTGCAAGGCCATTCATGTTCATAAAATATAATACAACTCAAGTTATGTTTTTTAATATTTTTGCGCTAAATTACCGTGTAGAATAGTCGGTGTTTTTATTATTTGAAAATACATAATCTACACAATTTAAGTATTTCATTTTACAATTTAAGTTATCGCCATACAACATTATTTTCCATTCACCTACATAAATGCAATAAATAAATAGCCGTGTAATAATTAACCAAAAAATTACTATATATTCTTAACGTATGCAATTTGATGCCGAAGATTTTAATGGAGAAACAGTAATGTATTGAATCAATCCATATCCGCATCACATGTGCAGTGAATTGGATTACAAGACTTAATCCGGTAAAATAGTAGTATCTGACGGCCCGAGCCGAGGCTGCTCGGGAGCCCCCGAACTTCACTTACTTAAAAGAGGTCTTAGGTAAGACACCCGCCGCGACCTGCTACCTCAAACCCTTGGCATCTGCAAATAACATTTGGGCGTCAGTAACAGTAAAGTAAAAAAAAGATGTCTATTATGCTATTTAGTAATATCGGAGAAGTAATCCTTGGAATATGGTCCCAACAGAATACCTACATTTACCAATTCTAATGCCAATAATAAATAACGAAGTTAAAAACAGCTAAAAATTAACCAACTAAACATGAATATACCCTACATACTTTACTCAAAACTAAAATTTAAAGAAAAACAAAATATTAGTTTCGCAAGAACTTCTTATTTAAATTTTAGATAACAGTGATTTTGATCCTGATGTTTTCTACATGAAAAGGAAAAAGATTGTCTTGGCTAAATTATACCCGGTATGAATAAATTGCTTTCACCGAATATAATTTGTAATAGTGGTAGACAATAAAATATGTAATTGTTAGCATTAATATTTAGAACGTGGTTTCTATTTTATAATGTCTAAAGCGTTAAAAATTACAATGTAACTTATCGTACATTGTAACTTTTAACGCGTTGATAAGATTTGTTTTAAACGAACTCTTACGTTCACTCCAGTTGACGCGAATCTTTGCACTTAGGCGGTAGCAGGCGAAACCTAATATTTGCTATAATTTTATACATAAATTAGGCTGTTTTTAGCTATAATTAAAAATAACTTTAACCGTTCCCTGCCTTATGTTCTTGAAAACTACTACACATTTAGTTTTTTCATAATTTTTAATTTGAACTTTGTATATTTTTAAGGTTTGAACAACTCTCGGAACTACTATGATGTCGAAATGTGAGTATTTTATTACTTAAGCAAAATAAATATATCTTTCATTTACGTAACAGTTTATTCTAACTATTACCTAATTTATATGAAAGATATTTTGGGAGACGCAAAAAGCTTTAATTTAAAACATAATTATAGCACAATCAATGTTTTATCTTTATTTATTTGTTTTCCTCCTCACCACCTATTTTTTCTCCTGTGAGGAATACCTACGTACATAATTACCCTTCCGCTACGGGTACAATAAATGCTTTAGTACCGGGTAAAATTTTTTAAAAATTACGGAATGCTTTCGCAGACTACCTGATGTGTCAAAGGCGCTTATCTAGTGTTCCGTCGGTTTAAAGCATAACTAGACCGTCTCACACGTTACAGTGCGAGCAGTATTAAATCGCGCGTCACTGCAGGACCAGGGTACGAATGTAGCGGATGAACCTACGATACCTGGGTACGTGACATAGCCTCCTACTGCGTTTAGGTCTCCGGCTGAGAATCAGGATCTAATATGTCATTGTCACCCTCCTACGTCAACAGAAATATTACACTCTGTAAATTGTTCTATTATATAATGTATTTCTATTGTTTACATTGTTGTATTTTTATAGTGTTGCACTGCTCTGTGATATTGCGTTCATTTTACTAATGCAATTTGTTCGTGATTTTATTACCTTATCATATTATCATTAATTACGGAATATACTCAATGAAATAACTAAATAAAGATAAAATATCTCATCTTTACCAAAACAAGTTAAACTATACGGTGGATAGGCCACATAGCGTGAATTACAGACTGTCGCTTGGCGGCTAACACAACGTAGAATGTACGTATGCCTCCATGGAAAGACGATATTGTTGAGATCGTCGGAAGATGCTTCCAATAAACCGTCTTTTCCAACTAATAATGCTTGCGTATAAACCTTCAACCGTCCAAAAGTCAATTTCCTATAACTCATATGATGATAATGATTGTATCTACTATTGGTAGGTACAATCATAAATAATAACTCAGTATTACTTCATATTATAAAAATCATGTTCCTGATTGGGCTGGATTAAATTTTGAACCATTTTTATGCTTTCCAAAAAGGCTTTAATAACGGTTACGAAAATGTTTTCAAACAATTTATTGGATTTTTGCAATACCCGAAACATCATAAATCTGTCATGAATTCAAACGAATTTACGTTTTCGGATTGAGAGTAAGACAATCTGTTCTGATAAATTATTAGATTATTATACTTTGAAGTAACCTTGAACTGAGCAATTTTCTGAACCAATTTCTGTGATTAGGTTCTGTTTTTAAAATAGACTTTATGATATTAGATATTTCACGCTGATATGATCTATAATAACGAATGAAGATATTCATATACTAGTTCCATTTCTCAGTCAACTGTTACTTAATATCTTACAAGATTTATTCTAACAATTATTTTTCTACAAGTTATAGTAATAACCATGCATATAACATGCAAATAACCATGCATTTTCCTGAGAAAGAGAACTTTTCATGTTTTAAGTTAATTTTATCATAATACTGTCATCCACTTAGGATCGGTGATCACATACGGTGTGTACAAAAAGTATCGCGAATTTTTTGTATTTTCAAAAATTATTTATTTATTCGTGAATATCTACAG
>DWIC01000306.1:0-12716 GCA_018248135.1 Battus belus
GCAATTTAACTACAAGACAAAGTGATACCCCAGGTATCTGTGCATTCTGTGCGCCTCTACAGAGGGAACACTTCTTGCATGCCGTTAACCTCCGCTACTTCACTTGTCCGTATGTACGGGCTTTGATTGTTTTCTTACTGGGCTTCTAAATGAGGTCACTTACTTGATTACTAAACAAAACTTTATCGGTAAAGTTATTATTGTTTTAAATTAAGTCATCATCAATGGTAATGACATGAAGATCTATGTTGTCCAATTATTTCAAATAGCAACACGAAAGATATAAGTTCTTTTTAGGTTAAGACTTCACTGAGGTTTTAGATTTAATTCTTTTCCTACAAATAAAAAATATGCTTCTTTCTAAATTAACATATAGTTTGTTGGCATAAAAGTCATAGAATTATATGTCTATTCCGCATTCCTTTCGTAAATATTTTACTGTGGATATTTTACTTTAGTAACTTACAGGATCCTTTATAGTAAGAATATTAGAAAAATATTCTTTTAAAATTCTTTGTTAATCATTTTCTGAGTCTACAGAAATTTTCCTTAGAATTGTAAAAATATATCTATAAGGTATATATTATAGTATATTAAGTATGTATTACATATCGGTACAATACAAACATTCACTTTAATACATTAAATTCATTTAAGTAAATTATACGACTTAGTTACTGATGTGTATATTTCAAACCCTGGTTTATTTTCTTCGATGTTCATCTTTATTAATTGAGATAGGTATTCGATAACAAATTTTAAAGATATGCAACAGGTATTTAAGTTTATGAATTAATAACGGTGTTAGTCTTCTATTGCACATATACGAACATTAAAATATATTTTTTGTTATTATTAATTTCTTTAATTCCGTCATAGCTTTCGTGATTGTTACCTTCCTTTGTCTTCAGGAATTTTATCTGGAAAATTTAACAAATTATTTTATATTTCATTATCAGGGCAACACTGTATTGACGTTATTGTCAATTAGCACTATAGAGACAATTTCTAAACAAAATAAAAAAAATCGTGTTAGGAATACACACCTAAGAAATATTCAAGTTTTGCTAATATATGATACTGTTTATGATAAGTTTAGCACAAATTCTTCCTCATTCTTCTTTTGCTTTTGGCAAAACATTTCCGTGTCCGTCGGATGTACACTACTGGATTGGAACATGTCCCATAGATTTTCAATAAGACATTTGGATTGGCGTGCATCCAGTGTGTTTTGACGATCTTAATAATCCCGTTTGCCCATCTTGGGGGTGGACTTCCTACGTTGCGTTTACTGAGCCGTGGTGTCCAGTACAGTAACTTACGGTCACATTGAGAACACTATCCGGAAGCCAACTGTCTAAGTGTACAACTGGACTTAACCAAAAGATGATCATGATTGAGTTAACCAATATATACTTACTCTAACCACGTTTCCATAGAGACAGCAAAGATTAAAGAGCCGGTCCGCGTTTGCAGTCTGTGGATCAAGACCGTACACCATCATCACAGCGCCTTGCTGCGGAGGGCCACCCTGGAATTGGGAGAACACATTTCACCAATAAAAAAATCTCGTGTACAAAACAAATGTTCAACATTTAGAACAGGCTTGGTTTAATTTTTTTACAGAACCTATTATCACGGATAGAATTAAGATGTCGAACGTTCCATATGTCATAGTTATTCTCAAAGTACTTTCGAGCGAATTAATTTCTTTTGTTAAAAAAAAATAATTTACGTAAATCTAAAAATGTCTTACAACATTACTTACTTACGAAAGTTTTAAGATAAATACGTTAATAATCCCTGAGGTGGAATAGAAATACCAAGATTTCATTGAACCTTTTCACGTAAACCTATAATTTAGCAATCTTTTAATTTATTAATCTTTTACACGCAGCGTGCGTAAAACAAGTAACAAAAGATTTTGAACACGCTATGTGATAATACTGGAAACCATTTAGTAATCCCGAAGTGATACATTTTCCGTATACATTTCTTTTAAGCGGTAGGGTCATGTCGGATCGGATGATATTGATAAAGCTATCGCTTTTCCATTACTCGTACTCTGTCAAATGCCTCAACTATACTTGTTTATTGTGAAACGCATATTAGTGAGGTACCTTTTATGTTATCTGTGAAATTAACGATGTAAGCGGTAATGGAGTCATTTCGTTGGCTGTTTTGCATTTATTTGTTATTATTTTAAATTCAATTAATTAAGGTTTCAAACCTGGTGCTATAAAAGAGAAATTTATGAGATACTTTACTGGTAGTTATTCTCTTATACTGCTAAGCAGTCTGTGATTTAGATAGTGCTGTACATAATTCGTGTGACCAGATACACAAACATGCCCGTGTTCCGGCAGCGGCTTTAAATGTATTTGATTAAGGCAATTATACTTAACTTAATATAACGTTCTAATGAATCCAAATTACAAAATGATTTTGAAGCAATTTATTAAAATTTTATAGCAAAAAAAAGAGATGAATACTTACCAACTATGTTATGGATTCAACAATAGATAATTTACTTAGCAGCATTTTACTAGTCAAAATACCGTACTTAAACATAAAAAATTGAAATGTCTTTATGCGGTTGTTTTAACACTTACTCAGTTATATTCTTACACTCAATCCGAAACAAGACGCTACCAACTTTGATTGTTGTAATACTTTAATATATGCAATATTTAAATTTAAAAGCTTTAAAAGGGGAGAATTTATGGCCCAATGGTCAGTAATATGCTTTTACATCTATTTCGAATCAACCTGTATAAAGTGATCACTTATTTAAGGTATTTAAGTTATTTTAATATCTTAAATGTGTTTTGTAATTTCTCTATTTTATACTGAATACTATATAACTAGTAACTATATAACTATATAACTACTATATAAGTTAGAAATAGATAACATTGAATAATTTTACCTCAAGTATTCATTACATAACTGCTACACAATATGTTGTGTGAAAAGTTCCTTCTCATTTATTACGAAAATGAAAACAAATTTTAATCACATTGCTCGACCGAAAAACGTTATGAACATATGACGTAATAAATGTGATATTTACCTGAACTTGTAGGTGGAAGTCTGTAAACACTTCCTGGTTGGGAGACATGCATCCCTTCGACCTTTCGTCTAAAAATTTAATTTGTTAACCTTAACGTCACTGACTACAGTGATATATTCAATGTATGAATTTATTTTATGCGTATTTATAATAAATTATACATTAGTTGAGTACATCTATGTAAACACTTCAAAAACAGACGTAGATTAATTTTACATACAACTCACTGACATAACACGATCCCATGTTTGTTTAAATATATAATAGGACGGTATTAGTTAATTATTATAGGGAATGATTAGTTACGTCTAAAAATTTCAAGAACGAACGTGCTGCTTTTCTGTCAATTGATATATATAATTATACATATATATGTATATACCTAAAATGAATAGTATACAGAAATAATAAATAATGTTAATATAGCGAGAAAAATGAGTTATTGGCTATTCGCATCCCAATAGTCAATAGTGATCTCTTCACGCAGTCATTGTAAATATAAAAGCTTTAAAGCTTATTGCTGACAATAGATATAGCAGTCACTTCTTTAAAGCTTTTACAACTATGATCAACCGTACAATATACACAATTGTTTAGTTTATTAAATACAGAAACTTTCTTTAAATGACCCAGTCGTATATAGAGGTAAAACTATAAATAACAATTACGAAGAGAGATTATAGGTGACGCTTACTACAAATTGCAGTCTCGATATGTCGATAATAGCTACTTAAGATATAAAAATAGTTTCTCAACTAACGAGCCCATAGAGGTTTCTTAGTTGGTATGAGTAATTTTAGACAGATGGCGCCACTGTAATTCAATGAATTTTATATATCGATTGAAAAAAATCAATATAACTCAAAATGAATTCGAAATTTGTTAAATGTCTTTCATTTAAATTTATTTTAGTTTATGGCGAAGCAACGCGTAGGTTACTAGTTGTCATATAATTCAGAACATAACAGTTTATTATGGCTTTTATTTATTAAACTTCTTAACTTTATTCCGTGCGACGGGCAACGGGCGATTAAAAATATCGCCTTATATTTCTAGAATTTTCCACAAGAGTAATACAGTATACAATAGAAAATAATAAGACTTAGAATTAAATCAAGAAAAGTCGAGTCCCAAGCTACTCATGAGTAAAGTCAATATAGATTTATTAAATAAAAAAAATTAAATTGAAAATTTTAAACCAAACTGTGATAATATAATAATCTGTGGTCAGGAAACAAAGATGAGGGAAGGAAGTTAATGCACGGGAGACGATTTGAATGTGACGAAAGATAGAGCTTGCGAAGGTCGAAAGGAGAAAGTAAAATAGAATAATAAAATGAAAACCCACTTATGGCAGGGGGAAGGAGAGGTCCCCAAAAGGAGACCATAAAAATAAATAAATTATACCTTATTACATGATAATTCAGAGATGTTGCCCCACAGTGTATTATACATACACTTTTGCCCACAAATGAATTACTAACCTGAACCTAGAGTATATTTTTCTCGAGTCTTCAAAAGGTTAGTAATTAATTATCGCATTGCACATGTCCTATTTGTGTTATATTAACCTAATAAAAATATTCAAATGTAATCAATAACAGAATTTAAGACTAAATCAGTATGCAATTTTTTTTATTGACGCTTGTTATCTAGTACTTAACTTCTTATCTTATTAATTTAACACCACCGGATAGACTTAACACAACGGAAGAAACCTAGGTTCACAGGTCAACCGCGGTTTTTAATAATTTTTGCTGCAATAAATCACGATGTTAACCTTTCACCGGGCGCGTTGTACTTTTAGAGACAAAAAAAATTATAAATACTGCCTCACTCGATGGGACAGTTGTCCATCAAAGAAATAGACGAAATATGCTATACAAACATTTCTTGCTAAAGATTCATCACACATGTTTTTAAATTAATCAAATAACTTCTTCAGGCGAGTACCCGAATAATTAATTTGTCATATATTTTACGACAGAAAGCACGCTGAAAAGTTAACATGGATTTCTCATGTATTAGATTAGACTGTATCCATACTGTTCTAATTCATTCTCATCTCACATTAAGTAGCGTGGATCGCGAAATTGAGGCAATTTTACTATTGTGTTGTTATTCCATACCTTTTATTTATTTCCAGACGAAGTGAGCGGTTCCAGTTTCGACTGGGTGAAAGGCGTCGCCAACGTGCCAATTGTGTATTTGTTCGAGTTACGCGACGTCGGTGAATACGGATTCCTTTTGCCTCCAGAACAAATTGTTCCAAACAATGAAGAAATCATGGATTGTCTACTTGAAATCGATAGAACTACAAGACAAATCGGTTATTATTCTGCAGGAGCCAATGCTTTGTTTAGCTCTCTAGTTATATTATTGATAGGCACTGCATTTATTATTTTGAATTAATTTATCTAAATTATATTATAATTATTAGAAATAAATTTTACGTTTTTTTATTTTACCTACAATTATTTTTTTTTCAATGTTAAAATTCATCATTTTTTATATAATAAGTAAATACCTAAATATATTTAGTTACTTTTTAATTTTTAAAATACTGATCTGTTACTAATATCGAGAGATATGGCGAAGGATAGAAGGCGATACAGGAATGAAATTAAAAAAAAAGATTGAGATGAATAAAGAAAGGAGGAAGCAAAATTAAAAAAAAACAAATGATGAACGTTTTTTCTTTTTCACAAAAACAAGTTTGTATCATAGTTTGAGATAGACGAACGAGAAATCCTGAAAAAGGAAGGCCATTAAAATAAAACCTGTTACTAACCATAGCGCACAGAACAGATGGCTCCTTGGTTCTGGAGTGAAGAGCAACCAGTTTTCTGGTTATTTTCGACGCTGTTAGCCTTGTGAGCTATCAGAATTTCGATGGTACATTATTCCCCCGTAAATTGTTGGGGGATTTAACCCTTGTCAAATATTGTGCTCGGTACTTTTAGCATAGGGATCACAAACCGCAACGGGGGACGTCCACGAGTTGGACAAACGACCTTAATGTGGTCCTATTGGAAATTTATAGAGTAACATGAAAACATGAAGTGGTGATGATGATACTTTGTATTTATTTTTTTGATAAATAAACAAAAACTTAATAATATATAGTACATAATATATGCATGTTCATTTTTTCTTTCCCATAATCATTTTTATGTTATAGTTAAGATATAAGATCAATTTGACAAAAATAAAACAAATCCATAAATCTACAACCCATAAATCAGTCTTTAATTTAAGAAAATATCAAGTTATATTCTATGGATTCACTGAGTTTGTGTTTGAGTATATAATTCATGATTATTATTACTTATCTCTGTCATTTCGTTAATTTATGCTACATATATTTAAATGTGCGATAGTCAACAATGACTTCGAAAACAAATAACAATCAATACACATTTTCAATAAATTAAACATAGTGAAAACGAAAAGGAAGACGTTCAGAACAAATGCTCTTAAATCAGGCAACAAACGACATTCCTCGGGACAGTGTTCGTGTAATGAACGGAGGTGATTTAGCAATGTAGAGAACGCTCACAGCTCCCCAGAGACAAGGGGCGAACAAGGACACATTTATTTTTACTGACATGAAGATCACGCGAGTGAGTAAAATGACATAGTGTTCAAAATTCCACTTTTAACGATCATTACATTAATACATGTAAGTAAGACACATTAAAATAAAAAAAAGACAAATACATTATCAAAAGTAGTCTAGTATTATTCGTTGCAACTACAAGCTGAAAGACACATTGTGATTGTGGTTGGTTGCGGACAGCGCAGAAGATTGGTTCCTCCGCTCCTTTTCACTATATGAGAAGGGAACATGGAAATATAGAGGAGAAGAAAAGAGAAGGAAAAGTTTTAAGATGGGAAAAAAGCAGGGAATGGGACTTATTCATTTTTCCCATGAAAAGAGGAGAAACTAGGGTCTAAAAGGAAAAAGGGACGGATCCTTCGCAGTGTGGATTAGTATTAGAAATTAATATTATTCGATATATTTCTCGTAGTAAAGCCGCATGTCGACCGCCATAGGTTGTTTTCTAGTCAGATTTATTTTACAAGTGCCAAGTTCATATGAATTCAACACTTTAATACGTAATTAAGTATCGTAAGGGAAAGGCAGAAGGTTGGGTGTGGTACCGCTTTACACCGTTTGTATCACCGCTATTTATTTCTAGATATATCGTAACCAGTTTTCATCTAGTGTTCGAAGTTCGACCTAAATTCGTTTAAGTTTTAAGTCTTATATACAATAAAGGCGATTAAATCTGAATACGCTTTACGGGTATTTTATAACCTTCCAGCAACCTGACTGATTTTTACTTGTTTGTCGAATTACGACAATTACTTTTGGCAATAAGAAAATATTTATACTAACGTAACATAATTCACAGTGATCAATTATACGTAAATATCTGAAATAAATAAAACAAGTTCGTCGGTACATACTAAAGGAGGCAATTGTGAAACAACAATCTGCAACGAAATATCAAATGCGCAAATTTTCAATAATTATTATGTTTTTTGTATTTATTTGTAAGTCTCCTTACAATTTTGCACTTTTTTCTCGAAAGTATAAGAAAAGTAATTGAAAAAAAACGAAATCGGTAAGGTCATTCTCAAGTTATAGCCTCTATGCATAACTATATGAAATTGTAATACAATTATCACATATATTGTGTATATACATGTATATACATAATTATACACATCTATGTATATATGGGTATAAATATATTTCAATGAATTACACGACTAATATTAATATTTAGTATTCTCTATTATGCTAAATTTAGTTTTTACTTGTCGCAGACGCAGACTTATTTTAATTGAAACTCAAGATGTCCGAGTCGTGTTTCCTGACATATAGTAACTAAAATACAAAAACATGAAATATGGTTTACAAATAGCAACACTCATGTTTAAACTTCGTTCTTTACTTTTGTGAACTGATGCACAAAAGGCGACAATTAACTAAAATTTTGATAAATACGTAAGTTAATAAGGATGTACCATCAAATACCGAACGGAATCGGTACGTGATTGTTGGCAGAGTGCGGTCGCATTATCGCAAGCCGGTACGTGCCCGGGCCGGCTGCAGCCGCCAGGTGTCCGTATTATCTGCCGGACTGATAACCACGTGGTGCATTTAGTGATGGTCATTGTTAGGGACACACCTATCACAGACTCTGACCTTGCGACTCATAAACACCTTTGCACCTTATTTCATGATATGCATTGTTAACTTATTGTCTACAAATGCTTTTTTACAATATTTTTGCCTATAGGTTAATATCTCAATTTATTTTTGTAGTCAACCAACGAATAATAATGTATATTATCATAAGTTTAGATAATTATTCTATATTATACAATAATAAAGACCTTCCTCGTCGTCTTTAAAGATGCCTACTGTAAGGATACGTCTCCACCAAAGATCACCACGCTCACTGGTCTTGTCTATATCGTTGGCCCACCTAGTGGTAGGACTATCCACGCCGTGTCTATCGGCTCGTGGTCGACATTCGAGAACGAAAGGTTCTGGGACCCAACGGCATTTGGATGCACAAGCAATGTGCCATGCCCTCAGCCAGTATTAAAACCCATGTATTAAAAATTATTCGAGCTACGTCGGATACCTTAGTTAACTGGTTCTTCGTTAAAAATTATATTTGTGTAAACATATAGGCACAATGTCTAAAAATAAATAATTATGCATTTTTTTAATTCGACTTAACATGCATATAAGTTAACGTTGAGTGAATTAAGTATACAAACGATAGATTAGTGGGTCCGCTCAGTCGACTTGCACTGTTGCTCCACAACTCCTAATCGAACCCAAGGGCGAAGTCGGCTTATGCTTGTTAAGTTATGCGCAAACTTCAAGTTGGAGTTAAGCAAAGCTGCATCGCTTCACGTGCCCACTATTGGTTTAACTTGTCTTTCGACGAGTTATGTTTAACTGATCAAAGATCATTTATTTATTTATCAATAGTTATACCAATCAAAATTCGCAAGGTGATACTAAAACAGTATCAACCCTGTAATATATATATAAATATAGTTTGATTAAAATCGAATTTTAAAATATTTTGATTATGATTAAAAATATAATAACGAACAAATAATAGATATGGAACCACAATGAAGAATTGAGTCACTGTAGTCTAATTGAATACTAGATTCTGAAGGATAACTCGAGACACATATTATCCTAACTGGCAGTAAGTAGACAGTCGCACAGAACAGATGACCAACGAAGCCTTAAGGTTCTGGAGTGGAGAGCACGGACGTGCACGCGCACGTCCGCAGATGATGGTCACAAAGTCATCATTTTTAAAGTCGTTGGAAGAAACTGGACATTGTTATAACCGGTAATAATGGGGGGCGATTTTGATGATAAGCGAATTTGATCAAAAAGCTCTTAGATCACTTCGGTCCGCTCCATGAATTTACTTTCCTCTTAATGAATTCTTGACTTTGTCTTGAATGCGTGACCATTGAGAGAAAAAGTGTCTGATATAAAATGATGTACAAAATTACTTAAATTGTTTTGTATTTAGTTGGAATTATTCCGCGTAGTCCGGAAGGTGGAGAATGTGTCTTATGACGTATACGTGAGGACAGTTCGAAGACTTAATATCCTCAAGCGGATTGTTTTGGATGTGACGACACCAATTATTTGATTTAGATGCGATAAAAGAAAGAGTTGAGATGCAATATTTAGAACTAGAAAACAATCAAAAAATGAGATTAATAGATGAGTTACATTTAAAACTATAAAACATTTGTCGCGTCGTGAGCGGGACATCGAACACAACCAACGCAAACGCCGGATAGTTCCGTATTTAGGTCGTGTAATACGTGCGTATGATTTTGTGTTTCTTTTTATTAGTTAAATATGGTTTCCATAGTTTTAAGAATTGGCGTAAATGGTTGCTAAGTCTGATCAATATGTACACTCATACTTCGTTTTATTATTACCATTTGCTACCTATTTTTAATCACCTATATGTCGTATAAAGTTTATACTCAATACCCGATTGTTGATCTTCAATATTAAAGAGTATTTATTACTAGCCACGACATTCTTTAATCTGGATAACAAGTAAGTCATTTGTACCAAGGCATGACTTTAGACAACCTTCCCAACAAATGGACAAAAGCCGATTCAAAGGACACTGAAATCAATATTTCGAAGGCAGCCGACTCGAGGCACACAATAGTGTCGTACCTTCCAAAGTACCTTACACAAAGGTCATATATTATTTGCGGTCCGTTCCGAATTAATTATCGAAATCACACAAACTAATTAATTATTACAAACCTACACAATGCCGTGTATTGAGAACGTCATGCGACTCACTAAACAATTGACCGAACGTGTGTGGTGCAAGTTAATAGATTTGCGCGTTTTATTAACAAATTATGCACCGGTAACATCATCATTGTCGTCGATAGACGTACACTTCAAGTTCTTCAAAAGCAATTCACCCGGATCGTCACCGGTATGAAATGGTATTGACATAACGTTAATTTGCACAGTAACCTTCATCTCTCAAAGGTTCAGTTCTTTCGGGCTTGCTCAAAGACCTACTTTACAGCGAACGTATCTCGCTATACCGTTCGCACCTCCTACAAGACTTGAAAAAGGCGTCTTGTGAGGATATCTTTAACCATCAAATCTAAGGGTTTTACAGCCCGTTCACCGATATCTCCACCCATGAAACATAGCATACAAACACATGTACGAAGTTGTTCGCCTTCTCTTCCGCTTACAGAAAGAGCGATCCGGTTCCGTTTACCACCTTCGATCGTCAAGTATTCCTCGCTGCCATGCCAAGTCGCACGTTTACACTGACATGTGCACAGTGTTCTGCCTTCGTGCGATCGTCAAAATTCGCGGAGCTTACCAAAAACCAGGGGATGGCAGCGTCGTTCGCGTACCATCATACCACACTGGGATCTCCAACCCGCCTCTCGTCTCCTACGCAACCTTAGTATGGAAATAGAAGAAGGATAAGTAGTTGTTAAATAATATATACGTCTACTTTCATCGTGATACATAATTATAAACACAATAATAATTAAAACATCAAACTCGCATGAATCGCACTTGAGTGTTACCGTGTCAAGTTTTTATTATTTCTTAATCTTTTTCAGTACCTAAGCATGTATTATATTTAGAGTTTACCCATTAATGTGTATGTGGCGACTGTCTCGGCCCTCTAATATTGAACTTCCCGAAGGTAAAACTGAACGCGACGTCTTCACAGCGGCACTCCTTTACGCGCTACTTAGTAATAGTAGTTTTTAGGTTAAAATAGTTTTTAGTTAGTAAACTTTAGCGGTTATAGCCAGTCGTCGTTGTAGCCGCATAGACGTCTGCCGCCAGGCATAGGTCTCCTGCAAAGACATTCGCGACTTGGCAAGTGGGTTAGCGATCGCTATGTGTAAGCAGAGGAGACTGCAGCTGATCTTGTATTATAATATTTTATCCCGAGAATCTAACCCACGTCCTACGATCCCAAATCTCTATCCTGTACCTCTGGGCTTAGTAACTTACTTTTTTTTTTTTGGCTTTAGTCCTGTAACTTAGTAAAGTTAGTAAGTGTAGTAATATTAACGTTACTGAATAGTATAAGAAGGGACTTGAGCAAGGGATTTAAGCATTCACGTATATAACACAGTGACTCTTGTGTTGTGACTAAAACGTAATCGAATAAGTGCAAAAGTAATTTTGCACATTAAATTTGTATTTGAATCCAATAAAAGCGTAAACGTAAACAATTGTTGGATATAGACTTAATATAAAATTTAAAATGAAACTCATTTGGAGCACCTGTCTCGGATCGCATACTTAGGGTAATCCGTCGATTACAATACCTTGGTCACTTTTCAATTTATTTAGAAACTAGCAATGTTACCCAAAGTAAACTTATTTAAAAAACACTGTTACACAAAATATCACCCGTTAGACGTCCACTACAAGGAATAGGGGAGATCTAACATAACCACGATATCCAGCTAACATTATACAAAACTGTAGCGTATTTTAATGTTTCCATATATGTATCTAGCCAGTAGGCACAGACAAGAGATAAAAATATAATAAATAAATAATCGCAGTCAAAACAAATGTTTCCGTAGTATGTGCTAAAAATCTTTCAGTGGATAATATATTAACGTATTAACAATTACAACATAATTGACTCGATGTTATTATACGTTTATTTTGACTTCTCTTTTTGGGACCTCTCGTTCCCCCTAACTTTTTTGGATAAAGCTGACTCACTGACTTATCGTGTCTCAACGAAAAGAGGACAAATAGTTCGACTGGTTTAAAATAAATTGTTTTCAATACGTTTGAACTATTTAAATATTCCCATCGATTGTTATAATTATTGCAATATATATATTACAGGGACCGGAAAGTAATGTCACTTTCCCCAATATTTTAAAGAAAAATATATAGATTTTTACCGCTCTGGCATTGAAAATTTGTACACTAGATGACAAAAGATTGTTGATAAAGAAGGTGAAACTTGTTAAAAATGTAGTCGTGTGAATTTCACTTAAGAAAGCGACGTTACTTATCGGTCCACCTAATATATTGCAC
>DWIC01000307.1:0-12715 GCA_018248135.1 Battus belus
ATTGTATTGTTGATTAGAAATAAAACTTTGTATAAAAAATATAGTCATGTCGATTTAACTTCAAAAAGCGACATTACTTTCCGGTCCACCTAAAAATTACAATATTGTATTAATTTCTGACAACGGAAACAAAATTGTGAAAAAAAAACTAAAATTAAAAAATCAGAAAAAAATGCTGAGATCAAAGGAAACGAACATTTTTTATTATTTCAACATACAGCTTTAATCCTGGCATGTATTTTTCAGTCAGTACGTGCGTGTATGTGTATGAAATCATAACAAAAACAAGTTCATCATATTATAATGTTTTAACCGATGCAAATATGAATATAACAGAATTGTTAAACCACCGAAATATCTAGAATAAAAATTCAAATAATATAATTAAATAATTGTTTCAAAAACACTATACCATTTTACATTTATGTCTTTGGTTTCTGACACGTTTATAGTCAAAATAAATGTGAAATTGTTAAGTTACATAGAATTCTTTTCCAAATCCGGGAATATTGAAAGTGATGTGGTGAGGGAGTTCTCGAGGTAAGTTACTGGACGAGATTTATGCTGGCCGCCTTCCGCGTTCTCTCTTAAGCCGACGAAATTTCTGAACGCCAATAATACAACAATGATAGACCAAAACCGTTATAAAAAAACACATTCTCTTTTTAAAACCCCTAAATTTTAAAAATACGAACGTACGTTTAGTTCAAGAATAAATATATTCGTGTTGTAATAATATAACTATAATCGAAATCACGTTTATCGACTCGATATTTGGTATTCCGAAAAATTTAACCCCGTTTTCGATGGAAACAAAAAAAAACTAGTCTAGAAAGCTGGCCGCATTTGTCAGTGTCATTCCGTCCCCACTACCCTGTCCAATGCACAGTGGCCGCCACTGGATTTCTCAAATTAAATCCCCAAAAGCAGAACTTTTCACTTGTCTCCAAAAGGGAAAGAGCATTGTCTCCGACCATCTTACTCACGTATGTCCTAACAGCCGGAACGTTGCCAGAGTATTACGAGCTTTAAAAATTAAAAGTTAAAGTTGAATTTGAGATGAACTGAGAGGATCGAAAGACGTTTATTAAAGTCGTTATGTAATATTTATGGTACGTACGTGAACTCCCATCCGTCTGAAGACCTATTTATTGCGAATAACGCGGTGTCTCCCCGTATAAATTAATAAAATCAACGACACAGGAATGCCGAGGGAGTTTTTAATTGGATTTCGTCTAATATTTCATTGTCATCTATAATCTGTCGTTTATTACTGTCACATACACTTGTCTTCATACATCGTCTTCGGCATCAATCTAATTTTTTGCGAGCGCCCCGAAAGGAAACCGCTTATGTATCATTGTATCTCATTCCATTGAAATCCACGTTCGTGAGTTTATTTATACCTTAATTAAAATTTTTATTCTTCATATTTAAACGTTATTTGTAATGAATTCTCTGCTATATTCTTCTCGCTGTTATTGCAGCAGCTAAAAAGCTAGTTTGGTCTACACGAATCATAATAATCATCTGTCTTAGATTCCGCGGTCCTCTGTCTACTTTGTTCGGGTCTAACCATAGTATTCACTACACGTTCAATTTGTTTCTGGTTGATGACACGCTGGTAGCCCCGTGAGCTCTTACAGCTTCATCTGAGTGAGTTCGCGGAACAAGAAATCCGCGAACAGTCAAAATAAAAAAAAACCGGTAGTTATACCAGTTCACCAATGAATAGACGAAGATTATTTGACACTCTGGATTCCCTTTTGTTGTAACGGTTACAAAAGTAACTCTTCCCAGTTAAAATCTAACGGTTTTGATTGGAGCCTTTTAATAAAAGTCTTTACTTTAGGCAGGATGAGAGCAGTTTTGGTTTATCGCAAGGCCAGTCCATGTGACAATCTTTGATCGGCTGTTATGATGTTGATGAAGGTAAAACGACTTCCAATTCTCCCTAGTTGAAGTCTATTTTTATAACAGTGCGAAAAGCTTTCCGGCGTTATCGTAATAGGGAACCAGGAAATGTACTGCACGGTGATCCGAACAAAGAGTCCTCAATTAACCCGGGCGAACTTCCGCTTCGCACTATAAATCACGAGCGTCGAACGGTAGCGGGGATTCGAACCCGGGCCCGATAGCCTAGGGTCACGAGATGGCATCGCATCGCGACATTCCCCTACGTTAATTGTGCTCGCGAGCCTTAATCGGCGCCTTTGGTACCCCTTGTTATACAACCTTCAGAATTTATGTCAATTCATTCCAGAACACATGACTACAACGAAACATCTTTGTAAGAAATATTAGCGAAACGATATGCTTATGTTTAAAATTATATAATTCAGTTTAAAACACTCTGTATACGTTTCTACTGAGAAACTGTGACCGTCTTCGAAAATATTGCTTCGGTTATATGTTTATTAACTCTAAAACCAGATGAACCTGGTAAGTATTGCAGAACATTTTATTTGGAATGACAACAAAACAAAAAATTTTATATATAACGTTGTGTGTGTGTGTGTGTGTGTAAGCCGTGTACCAAACAACGTCATTAAATATTTTTAAACTTGATTCTTTAATTATATTTACAACCCATATAAAAGTGGGACCGGAAAGTAATGTCGCTTTCTTGAGTTAAATTCACACGATTACATTTTTAACAAGAAGTTTTATTTAATCAACAATATGTTCACCCTCGTTATCAACAATCTTTATTCACCTAGTATACAAATTTTCAATGCTAGAGCGGTAAAAATCAATCGGTTTTTCTGTAAAATAAATGCGCAAAAACGACATTACTTTCAGGTCCACCTAATATTTAGTATTATATTTGTAGGCGGAAAATAATTAGCCGGGTCAGATACTTATAAATAAAAGTTAAATATTAAATACACGATAAATAATTTTAGCAATGTCTTAACCTCCCACGATGAAACAATATATGTGGCTTTAAAACAGTAGGGAGCATTGAGACAAATTATTAATTTCTATTCAATCGAATTCGATAATAATGAAGCTCGAGAATTCTCGTTCTAAGAAAAAAATCGATGCTCATATAAAAATCGAGTCATCGACAGGCGTTTTGCGGACGGATTTAAATGATCTCACAAATCAATTATAATTGCCACATAAAATTCATAAAGCTCTAATTATATACAGAGTGTTTACAGATCTAAAATGTTTAAAATGATTAATATATATCTCTTTTACTTAGCATAGTACGAGAAAGTGTTTTTAAAGTTTCAATTACTAACAAATTTTTTTTTCAACTGTTCCCGCACACATTACCGTGTCAGAAATTATTGGCCAGACACAATTCAATAGTGGAAATAGATTATTAAATATTGTGTAGTACTTCAGTGTGATTACTTTATACAATGTGATTCAAAATACGCATATAAGCTTTAAAAAAAATTGTAGTAATAATGCTATAAATTCTTCCATTCTAACGTTTTCATACGTATTTCTAATCAACCTGTATATTCACGTATTTCGGTTAAGGCGAATTCTCAAGCGTCCGCCGAGAACAGCGCCGATACGTAATCAACTCACAGAATCGTCTAGAATTGTTAATTTATTAAAATAATGCATTCATTATGCAAGAATCGAGACATCTGTATGATTATCTAATTAATTATAGCCGTGCACGATTTTTAGTTAGAAACGCTATCGGGTTTTTTAAATGTCATAATGTTGTTTCGATAAATATGGAGACGGATGAATTCGTTTTTAATATACCAGTATTATAGACTTAAAAACTATGTTTTTATAGCTCTTTGCATATAGGCATTATCTAACCAACCTTGATTCGTTGCAGAGGTAACTAATACACAGGTGTGTAAACATATGAAATTAAATTTAATATTATACATTCAAAATACTATGTATATATTATTTCAACCAATTGACGCCCACTGCAAATCATAGGACACCCCCAAACGTCGCCACGATGACCGGTCCCGCACTAGCCACTGCCCGCGGTCTTAACTATGTCGTCGGTCCACCCAGTGGCAGACCTAATCACGTCATTACGCCATATCCGCCGCCTCGTCGCAACTCAAGAATCTTTCGACCACAACGACCAACGGCTGCACGAGCGATGTGCCCTGCCCGCTGCCACGTCGACAAGAGTTCTTCTATCTGTTTGATATTGGCTTCCCCGTTTCTAATAAAATCTAAGAGAAGCTCTTTTTAACTTAACAAGGTTGTCTTTCCACGATACGAGTGGAAGTCTTAAGGCTCTAAAAACCATCTGTTTTGCATTAGATAATTTATATTTTACTAATAATTCAAGATTTAATTAGAATATAAAACACAACACATGCAAGTAACAATAAATACGTTAATTCTTCTACCAATAGGTTCCGTATCTTTCTTCTAGGAGTGTTATTTCAAAATAGAACGCTTTAGAAAGAAAAAGAATAATGAAAGAAGATTTTAGGGAAATATAAAGTAGTAAAAGATTACTTGACGGTGGTATATTTCTCTCATGCTCTCATGTATAGTATTTTTGTTGTGCGTATACTATGTTATACTCTTTATTAAAGGATAGACTCGCCAGTGGACAGATCACATAGTGCGTATTGAATTGGAAACTACTGACCGGCGATTGAAACATAGAAATCAATCATACTGTATACAGGCCGCTTGCAACCTGTGCTATTAGAAACCTTTAAGGTAAACCAATGTCCAACAGTGGGCGTAATATGGTATGAGTAAAACTATGATTAACTATTTTCTTAACAAATAGGCTATATTAAAAGCGTGAAACGTTCATTTGCAAGTTTTCAAAGGATTGGCAGCGGTGTCCTCTGAGTACCATATTGCGATTGTCAACCCGCCTGCCAAGCGTGGCTATTATAATATATCCCCCATATCTTTATGGAAGGCCTTGCAGTAGGCATCTATGGGTTGAAACAACCATGAAACAGCAAAAAGTTTCACTTTGTGACTTGGTTAAAGACATATTGTTTTTATTAATGTTAATTAGAATTTAAATGAATGAATAACATATTAATATTTTTTCTAAGTAAAATGAAACTTCCTTGCCGTAGTTATTAAAAAAATAGAGATACTGGTTTATCAAAGGTGATAATGCCTTTTAAAATCAAAATAGAACATATATAATATGTAATACTTTTGAAAGTTAAATTAATTACAAAGTTGAAATAATCAATTTCCATTTTGAAAAAGGAACTGTGAAATAGATTTGAGTTGTGCATTAGTGACGGTTTCAGCGGACGCGACTTTCAGCCGCACCGAAACGAACCGACTGTGATGGGATCCGAACAATGAGAACAGACAATGGAATAGAGTCGAAGATTACGTAATCATTTTCGTCTCGCCATCGTTCAAATTTAAATCAGGTAGCATCTCTTTTCAACCTGCATGTTATTATAAACTGGTTATTTATTAATGCAACTTTCGAAAGCTGTCGCTCAGTTTTTGTGTTAAACTTAAAGCTCTGGATTGGATATGTAGTTTTTTGACGTCGGAACGAATAATTAAAAACTACAACTAAGAAAAATACAGTTATATTAATTGATGTATATTTTTAAAACTTTAGACAACTTATCCGCAATTAAAACAAATATAGATTAAGCGTACGAATGCCGGGTCGATCGCGTTATAGAAAGATTAAGGATACGATGATCGGTGATGAGAACTGAGCAGCAGGTTTAAGTAAGTCATGTGCTTTTGAATTGTCGATAATTTTAAAATTATAATTAGTTAGCTACGGCTGGCACGGAACGCTGAACTATTGAGAAGAGCCTATCAAAAAACAGTGGTTCATTTAATTTTAAATTTAACAAATTTACATTATTTCTTTATAATATTAATCATGTAAATGAGCCAGCCCAAGTTTAATACATTTTGATCAAATAAAAGCTCTTGAATACTCTTATAAGATTTATTTAATAATATACTTTTAATTTTAGATTCGAAACTAAGAAACGGAAGTTCGTAAAGGTTCACCATATCAATTCAGGTTTGAAACCAGAAATGAGATGATGTTATGTTCCTGAAAAGACCTACTTGCTCTCGACAAGCCTAAATCTTACATCAGTTTACAGAGAGGTTTCGTTGTAACATGTCTCGTTACTGTAACCACCGCATTTAATCGTAGTTTGTACTTTTTCATCTTAGTCTTCTGGTTTTAGTTTGTCAGGAAACAATAAGTTCTGTTAGTATTTCACGTTTCCATATGATCGAAAATAGGAATAAGTCCGATCTAGAAGACGTGACTTCTATATACCTAGTTACTTTCAAGCTAGAACAAGACTTTTGTAGTGTTCTTACTTTGCAGCCCTTCACCAAATTGATGAGAAAACTATCTGCTTTACCGAAATTGTATTATCAATGTAGATTTTAAAATTCTAGTTATAGTGTCACCGCCATGTTGTCGGTTTGTTTTAAAAAACCTCTTTTATGGAATAAATATTTTCGGTTAAATTAATTAATAGAGAGCCCACTGAACTATATAGAAAAGCGACGCCAAAAAAAACTTTTATAAAACCGAGCCAGAATAAATCTTTATATTTAATTCAGAGGGTAGTTCCAAAAATATTTCCGCTTAAACACTTCTTTAAAAAACTCTGTGACTCGATTACAGTCCCCTTTGTCTTTGTGTCTGTTTCTTTAATAACTTTGAAATAAAGGACTCCTTTTTTACTTCAGAACTCCTTGTTTGCTCCAATTAAGCGAAAAGAAATCTCGTTGCCTACATTTTTTAAAAAAAATATTCTTGAGAATTATTTTTTAATTGATCCTCGTGTAGCGCGGACACAGACAGCGCTCGTAACAAAACAACGTACAACTTATACTCGGTAGGTTCCTGACTTTCAACTCGGACAGATCTTTATTAAATTAAAATTTTGATAGCCATCGCAAATGTGAATATAGTTAGTGATCATGAAAAAACTTTACCTACATTACTAGGCTTCTGTTTTATGGATTAGAAACTAAACTTTACATTAACAATCCCTGAATTTTCATGTAGTTAAATTTAAATTACACGATGTAAGTAAGAGCCCTTAACAAACTCATTTGGGTTTTTACAGATCACTGGTTCACATTGATAACATAATTTAAGAAATTTGATAAACATATATTTTAAACCGTAACTAAGAAAAAATATTCACAACTAACGGCGCTTAAACTGTTCGAAGCTGCTCACGTAGAAGCACACAAGCAAACATTATATTTTTATACATCGTTATCAAACAACTGCGTTAATATAACATTTTCATATAAATCACGAAATATTGCTCAAGAATCAAGGACCCCGTGTACGCACCGACCCTCCTCGGTTTCATCGCAGGCAATTTTGTCCGGTATGCCAAAGGAGTAAGCACCAAATTACCGCAGCATGGTTACGGTTAGACAAAGCAAAATTCGCGATCCTACGTACACTTATTAGCCTGCACAAATTGGGGTCGCAGCGAGCGGGCCTACGCAAATACTTTTCCATAAAGTCGTGTCGTGTCGTGTCGTGTCGTAGATGACGTATAGCGGCCATTACGCCCAGCCCGCGCGCTGAACGGCTTGCCGGCTTTATCCCACAAGATCCACGGATATATATGTTTACTTGTGTTGTGTTTACTCCGGTGCTTAAAGGCCGAAACAACGTTATCTGAACATTTCACGTCGGACCCTTCGATGTAATTTACCCATCTCTTTCGATTACGTCGATGAAAATATGCTTTTTAAAATTGATATTGGAATCCTCCAGTGTTTGCCGATTTACATTTTTTTTATATTATAATGACGATAATGATTCGTTTATTTGATCATCGGTGACATTTCAATTAAAAAATTGAAGTTAATAAGAAAAGCATAAAATATAAAAAACATGAAATATAAACAAAAACTCGTGTTGGTTTTCAAAAGAAATTGTTCGAAGCCGCGGCGCGACCGTGTCGATAGCTACGTACACAAAAACTGCCACCGGAAATCAAATAGGTCGAGTAGTTTTCAGGTCGCGACGAATTGGACCGTGAAAACACCGAAAAGTGAAAATAACCGGGAAAATATATGCGTAAGCACACGCGGCACCGAGTTCGCCCTCAACCCTTTTGACGTATAAAAATATAAAGCTCTTGCTGTCTGGCGTTGATTGATATAGACGCGGACCTTTTACATAACTTTATTCGACAGGTAATTACAATTAAAAAGCTTTTCGACGCCGTTAACTTGAGTGTAGTGAGAGTACTAAGACTTTTTAATCTGTACACAAATAGTGCATATTCCGTATTATTATTATGCATTTGATAAAGGACGCAACATTAGCGTAGAATAGAAATCCATAGAATCAGAAAATGCAAAGTTGAAAAGATTTTGGACAAAAATGAACGCTTGATTAATTAACGATTCGGCAACAAAGATGTTACTTATCGGAGGAACTGTATAGTAACATGTTTCACACGAGACACAATCACACATATAACATAACAAACACGAATTTATATTTGTATACAAATAACATCAGTTAATAGCACTCACACATGCATAGCGCACGGTTCGTACCTAGATGCCCCGCGCAACGTTTGTTTACAAAATCGATTACATAAACATTGGAACTAATTGGTAGCTTACAGAGAGGGACCGTACTCTAAGGAGGGGAGGGAATATCGTAGAGTTCATTCAGTTACAGTCGTGTTGGATGAATGTGTAGGAGTGGTCGTAGTACTGTAGTTTCTTGTTTTCTTGTTGTTAATGTTGACCGCACCTCCGCTCGCAGTTATAATGAGCGCGGAAACTCTCAACAGCGCGATGCAAACTTTTGTCGCGTTTACTGTGGCGCCATCTGACATCTACCCCTTTCATTGCCGCCGCCGCCGCGATGCGATCGACGGTCACGTGGTTAAGAGCTCATTGCGTGTTTCGAGGCGCGGTCCAACGGCGGAGCGGTTAGCGAGTGGCGCGCGATATGTACGCCACAGACCTTTATGTACTCTTCATACATTGAAACCAATCGATACAAAATTAAAAAAGAAAGAAAGTGTAGTTTTAAATAGTTTTATAAAACTTTACACTTATATGTTGGTGAGTTTTTGTTTACTTTAATTAAGTAAATGGAACCTCTGTGGTCCGTGCGCTTGGTCACCTACGCTTCCGACCAGGGTCTGTCTGTGAGGGATGTTTCGCTCGACTTACTTCTTCTGTAAACACAGAGCTGTTATGAGTCTTTTTTTCTTTTCAGCCACCAGGCGCCCACTGCGACGCATACACTTCCCTCAAATATCGCTACAATGACCGCTGCAGCGACTTCGCGCGACTCAGCCGCTCCAAGCGACAGCACAGCACGAGCGGTGTGCACCGGCCACTTCACGTAATTATTATGAGTTTTCTAGAATCCTACATTGAAACTCCGCTATCAATATGAACAAGCATACGAGTGCTTGTTCACATTGATTTATACATATGACAAAGTTTCAATTCACTCAAGGAATTACATATATAAAGAAACATATAATTTAATATTGAATAACGTTTAATACCTTTTTACAGTAAAATTACATTAAATTCTAAAGTGAAAAAAAAGTTCTATCATTATATGACAAAAACAATAACCTTTTTGTCTATTAGTGAATTCCTTTGGCCCATGTTTCCATGTTTATCTCATTTCTGCAACGCTGATTCCTTCGTGAAGCTGTAATTGAACCTTTTCAAACGGCTGTCTATAAGCCGTGCGATGGGAACGTGTTGGATGTTTCACGATACAGATAAAAAGCTTTGCTCACTAAAGTTACTTCGCGAAATATAAATGAAAAATAAATATTTTTGACATGTATTTGCAGTTTACTTTAAACCTCTGTCACGAAATAACAAATTCATAAAATGAAATTAGACACTGCCTGTCAAAATGTTATTTTTTTCTCGAGTAAAATTCGTGTTACGCTGGATTCACCGTCCTATTCCTGTTCGAAATCTTGGAGGGACATCTACATACTTAAAGTTTTAAAGTTAAAATTTCGCGTTAAAAGAATTATGCGCGATATTTAATTAGTTGTGCAGTGAAGTGTTCTGTTGTTATCGTGTGGTCTGAAATAAAATACCGTTTCTTTAATTATAAATTTATATAATTCCTGACAAAAAGCGTCTACCGGTCGACTGTGGCCTTCGCGTTGAGATTGCAGTCCAGTAGAGCGTGACGCTGCGTGAAGGGGGACACGGAAAGTATACTGGTCACCACAACGAGCGTCTGTTCTTACTTAAAGCCATTTATATAATATAACAAGACCATGAACACTACCCGACGTTGGTTAAACAATAAAACTTATTTTCATAATGAACAACAGTAAACCAATAACTATTCTTTTTCCTTCAAGAGACAACAAATAAATATAATAATGTATATATCAATTTTATAATATCTATTGTCATACATTCTCTCGTCAGAATGATATTTAAACACAAAACATTATAAACTCGAAGATATTTTTATTTCGAAGTTCCGCAGTTATGTAAGAAGTCAGGAGCGCAGGTGTTTTGTCTGAATTATTTTTTATCAACTAAGCTTCTAAGCCTACTAAGGTTCTCTCGGGACCTCCAGCAGGGGTCATTACCAATTATTTATGCTTTCATTTTCATATTTTTTAACTTGAACAGCAGTGTAGCTGCCCAAGTGGCGTTTGCAGATTTCGCTGGTTCTAGGTTGCAAAGCGCAGTGGGTGCTTAGTCAAAATGACAGTTCTGCTAACCTCTCTTTCTGTATCGTCTGTATTTCCTCTATTGTGACGTCGTAAAATTAATAAAAGAAGGGTGATTTTGATAGTTTACATTTTTATTTGTAAAATATTCAACGTTTTTGTTTTTGTAACACTCTTTTGTCCTGTATTTGATCACCAAGTCGCCAGATGCAAAGCGACCATATGGTCAAAGAGGGAGGCCGAAGACTCTGTCCGTACTTATTCACTCTGAACTTAAAGATATCTAGATCATAATTCCCGGGAAATAAGAAAGACGACAAAATTCTAAAGTAATGTCTTATTTGGGCACTCAAAGTCATTTTTTAAAATGTAGCGCAAGTATATACTATTTGGCCAATTGTACTAATTAAAAATACTTAGATGAAATACTAAAAAAAAAACTATTTCTTTAATAACCCATTCTTCGCAGAAAATTTGAAGTTGTAGAAATACGATTTTGTATTTTTCTGTAACAAAGACTTACAAATGTTGCCTATATTTTCTTGATCAGTTCCCACGGGCCATGTGACATACCTGAAACAAAATAAGATATCATTTAGAGGTTAATCCGGAAAGTTACAGTAGTTATGTACAATTTGGAGTAATGGCATTCCGGGGAAAAGGTCTCTAATGAAAAATTCCCGGGTCGGTCCCGGTCCCGGTCCCGTTCCCGTCCGACATGGATAAGAATGTTGTGACGTGGATTTGTCAAAACTTTTCATCCGTGATATGTGAAGCTTTACCGTACGGGCTTTATAAGTTATAATTAATTCTTTCGGCGATTCCATGAAAACGTACTGAAAATCAGAATTCTAGGATCTAATTTTAAAATGTTACTATTTTTTTAATATAGTGTGTCGTGTGTTGAATAGAATATTATTTCATAACGGCCAATTGTGATCACCGTTATTTTTACAGAAGAATGTCGACTGCTTAACATAGGCCACCATTAAGATATTATAATAGGTTCTGTAAGAGACAGCCTGCATTCAGCATGCCGATTTCATTATCGGAACCTTCGATTGGTATATTTCGCTAATGACATCACGGATTATAAGTTTCAAAGCTCCTGCCGTTTCAATTTACTTTGCATATACTATTTATAACAAAGCTTCACATAGTAACGGAACACACCAGTATATCAGTATCGTTTGGATTGCAATATCTATTATGATATCCTGGTGAGAGCTGGAAGATATGGTTTTGCTACATAGCAATAATGTAGAAAGATCAAGATTTAGCCGCAGCAACTTCAATCAAAACCTAGCGCTCAACGACAATTTAGTGAAAATTCTTTCCGTATGTACATAAATATGTCGCCGGTATAGACAGCGTTATAGATAACTCGATATTTTCGTGACGGGCGATGATGAAGGGGAGTCAAAATGCAATAAAAGTTCATTGCAAAATTCTTGTACTTGTTACACATCCGACAGCTTTGCTGTTACATAAATCCATTTTATATGTAAGTGTTATGTAGGCGCCGTCACTAAACGATTGTCGTGATTATTGTCTCGGAGTGGCGAACAGCCAGTTCCGACGCGAGACAAATGGCATCACTGCCGCGATGGGTTTGCTGTGAACAACTTTAAATAAATGTTTTTATGATAATACATAGTTCATTTTATTAATCTATGTCCTCGTGACTGCAGTAGAATCGCTTGATTGTTAAAATATTATTATTGCGGGATAAACACATATTCTGGAAAATGCAAGTCATTGTGGCGAACTTTGAGAGAGTCTGTGTTTTACAGTGGGCCTCTTTTAGCTGTCATGATGATAATGACGACACACATATCCCTGCAAGGTGGACAGACGACGTTGTTAAGATCGACAGATGGGCCTGGCTGTAGAATGCTCCTAACTGGTTCTGTACGAAGTCTCCGGGGGACTACCTCCAACGGTAGATGTGAATCACGATGATAATTATACACTTTTTGTAACCATATATTTCTTTTGCTTGTACATAAAAGTTATTATTAATATTATATACATTACGATATGTTAATAACTTCGCACATATAACA
>DWIC01000308.1:0-12714 GCA_018248135.1 Battus belus
TATATATATATATGAATTCTTAATCAAATTTCCCACTTTTAACACTTACCATTTAAGACACAGTATACTATTTTAATGCAACTGCATTTCTAATTAAATTTAAGAATAATTTTGCTGTATTATGCCGCTTATGAGTACTATGCACTATACTATTACTGCTAACGAGAATACTTTATAACCTTATTACTTATCGAAACGTTTATAACTGTGAATTAAACGCGTGCTTATTATTGCGTCATAACCTAGAAGTTACTTTTTCAAAAGTTTTCTAAGCCTATTTGCTATTTATCTCAATCTCTTATTTATGCCTACTTATATATTAAAAAGTGATTTCATATTTCACCTGTAGTTATTAACTATATTTTTAGTCAAATTTATCGACAAAAGTATGTACGTATAGTATTCGCTCAGTGAACGATATATT
This sequence comes from Battus belus, assembly GCA_018248135.1. NCBI lineage: Eukaryota > Metazoa > Arthropoda > Insecta > Lepidoptera > Papilionidae > Battus > Battus belus. The sequence goes on from DWIC01000308.1 coordinate 425, forward strand.
CATTATATGTCACGTTTAGTTTTGGGCATGTTTATCGGGTGTGCCCGTACCGATTGTTGGGATTTCTGATGAGCTCTGGTGGAAAACTAATAATCAATAAGGGCTCTAAGTCTTATATATATGGATATGTAAAAAGAAATATCATTATGCTTTTGAGAAAGATAATGTAAATAAGATTGTGGCGTTTTATACAATTTAACATTTTAAAAATGTTTACTGGATTTATTGAACTTTTCCCTTTTAATGTAGAGCACATAAAAGTTTTATTAAAAAAGATAATTGGGCTTTCTTTGGAAATGTCTGAAACTTTAAAAAAAGAACAAGAAAATTATATCTGCTTATTCATTATTTCAGCCGTACGATGTCCAACTTTTTGAAGAAAATACACTATCTTTTATGCCTGCCTGTTAATTTGCCAACCTCGTTAATAGAATTAACCTCAATTTTCTTAAATCCAAGCGGAAAGTAAAAGATTTATTCTTTCATTTCTTTTTCTCGTCTTTAATTTGCCTTAGCTACAGCAGCAAATTGCTTTTGTTAAACTGAATTCATAATGATTATAACTTTTTTCATCTATTTATCTTTTTTTTCAGAGTTCCTTAAGAAAATTCTTTTAAAAACTAAAAAAATAAATATTTAGTCTTACTGAATGCTTTTTAATTATGTTTGTTAGTTACTAAGAAGACATTTAAATGCAAGTTTTTTTCGTTTTAACGGCAGTTTACAGTTAATTGCATGTGCCTACCTGTAATGTGGCGCTTTAAAAATTAGATAAATATTAAAGTAGGAACTGAAACTAAGACCTAGATATGTATATAATGAGTAAACTTAATAAGTTCTTATTACTTAAAGCTTTGATTAACAAACCAGTAAAATAATTTCGCGACATTGTATAAACGTTAATTAACCTAATGAGGTCTTGGTGTATACATTTTTTTTAATAACAAGCAATTTTCCAGCCAGTTTGAGGTAATGAGGAGTCGAATTAGCTGGCAACACCGCAACCGTGTGAACGCCCGCAGCGACTCGCGACACACGCAAATAAACTACAAAGAGCACCCAGCCCTGCGGTCGACGCAAATAGTCGCATAGTTTCTTGTGTAATACAGCCGCTAATGTAATTATTATAAAAAGTGCCACTCCTTATTGCTTCTTGGCCGAGTTCTCGGTATTTCGTAGCATAGTTAGGTCCTTTGAAGAAAAATCTCGACCTCAATTACAATGCTGAGAATATGACAAAGGTTTAAATATATGAGTGTAAAATTAAACCCATCAATATCAACGTTAATGAAGTTTCAATAAAAAGATACTTCATTTTAAAACAAAAAAAAATCTTATCGAAAGAATGGTTTTACAAGAATGGTATTTTTTATATTACCAAATTAGAATACATACATTTGAAAATAATTGTTTACCTTATAATTCCTGATTGTTATACATATCTACTTCATTATATACAGAGGCTGATCGGTAATATTATACATAGGTGTCAACAAAACGGTATAAACTGTTTTGAAGTATAAAGTGATCACTCTCAAACTAAATTACGACAGACCAACAATTAATATCAGTACAAATAAAGTCTGCACGGACAGATAATGAAGAATTATTAATTGTAATACGTAATCTTCTGAATTATGAAAATGTTTTTCTTACTATATTATCTATACATATTATAAATCATTGCTTTTGGATAAGGTGTTTTGTTCTTCTTCTTTTTAGCTGATAGATGCTCACTGCAAGGCGTATTCCTGTCCCAAAGATAGGATTAAGTAGACCGATCAGGGTCTGCGGTCGCGGGAAGTCCCAGAACCGATCATCGTGGATAAGGGGTACCGTACGTTAATCTTCATCATACTATATACATTTACCCAATCGAAACTATAACATTTTTAATCAATCACGTTTTATAGCTCTTAATAATTTACACAAAGCCACTCCGACAAAATTAAAACGCAAAGTACGTTTGTGTCATTACGAATATTTATACTTCGAAATATAATTCGTCGTTTAAACTCTCCTTTATCATAAAATTAACATAAAATAACCAGGTAACAATACAATTCACATTTAAAATTACTTAGTTTTTATCAAGATCAAATAAATAAATGCTTCTTAATTACATAATAGCCGCAGGAAATTCAACAACGATCAAACGTTAAGACGTTCAATTCGGTTTATTTCGTTTAAAGCTTAGCATTACAGATAAAGGAGCCGACAAGTGAATACGGTAAATATTTATTAGCGGCCAGTTTTGCACGAATGTAACCGGATCGTGCCGTGATCGATAAAAAAGTTTATATGTAAAAACTTTTTTCTCATACAATGAGAGCAGGGCGTCTGACTGCCGCGGGTGGCCAGTGTGATAACAGCTTTTTAAGAAAAACTTAAGGTGTAGTCTATACGGAATACAATACCTCAGGTAGTGGATAGTGAGTAGGTGTGAATGAACTTGCATTAGGATTGATATCAACCGATGAATAAAAATCGATACATTTTTTACGTATCTGTCTAGTTGAAACTGGTTTCGGAACGATTTTCCTTGTATTTTTCAAGTAGATTGGAAGTCAGTTTTTATACTTTTTGATACTTTTTGCAGCGTTTTATTTACGATAAAATTTTAATAGATCATTTCAACTGAAAGAAAATATAAAGTGAAATAAATGTACTGTTTTGACGGGGTATTCCAGCCACAAAAGGAGTAAGGATTGCGTTCATTAGATTTCTTAAATGATATCCACAAAATACGGGCAGGGTACAGCTACTTTATAATATGCAATTGTACCTATGTTCTAGAAAAAACGATGCGCTCGTGTATATATAATCTGTGTATTTATAATCTGTTTGTGCACACCATGGGATGTAAACACAGGAAGGCTAATCAATTTTATCTAGGGCCTCTCCTACGCGCGATCGGCAGCAGCAATCAATTTAACTTCCTTTGGTTACAATGACTAACGCCATTGTTCGTTGTTTAATTATATTAATTGTAACATCAGACGGTCTTTGTTCGTCCTTGATGACTCACGTCCATACATCATGTTATTATCCGGTCGTTTGACACTTAAAATTATGACCTTGTTAAGTTATGGACGTCGGATGACGAATGACCACATTTGAGGGGAAAGGTTAAAACCAATTTAATTGTTACGTATAATATCTTTCTTTCTCGCCTACAAAATTAAGCCAACGCTTGTGAATTCACACAACGTTTATATGAAGGAGTTGACTATGAAGATATATGGAAGTTTCCGCCTTCTGAATAACTATATTCAATTTATTTTCAATATCTGTAAGTACGACCGCATGTTTTACTACCTTTCTCGGCTAAGTAGGCAGCCTTCCTACGTATCTTTTCAATTTCAGTACAGAGCTAGTACAGTCTGTACAACCAGTATCGCGAATTTTGTGTATTTACAAAAATTATTTATTTATTCGTGAATATCTATTTTGACCTCTTCAAAGTAATCCCCCTGAGATATTATATACTTATGCCAACGTTTTTTTCCAATCAAGCACTTAAAAAAATCATTTTTTTTCCTGTTCAGCTCCTCCTTCGATGCCGTCAATCGTGGCGTAGCGTCGTCCCTTCATGGGCCTCAACAGTTTCGGGAACAAGAAAAAGTCACAGGAGGCCAGATCTAGGGAATACGGTGGCTGCGGAAGCCACCGTATTAGTATGTTGTTTTTGGCCAATAAGTCGCGTACAAGCAGCGATGTGTGAGCAGGAGCGTTATCGTGGTGCAAAAGCCAATTTTTGTTGGATTGCTTCGCGCAAATTGCGTATAAATTGCAGGTAATATTACTTATTTGGCGTTCTACCATGTGGCAAGAACTCATGACGCACCACGCCTCTGTAATCGAAGAAAACTGTAAGCAAAACTTCGCGATACTTTTGGAAGATACCGTACACACTGAAACGTTTCGCTCCTCATAATTTATATTATGATGTTTAGATATAAGAATGCCAAAGAATGGTTACGTGTTCAAAGGGAAGATTCAAACGCTGTGACAAACTGACGGAATTATTACAATATATATCCATATATAACAATTTATTTTTATATGTCGTAAATATACATAACATTCATAATTTCTATACTTTTGTTTTTCTAGGTTTTAATTATTTTTATCGTGTATTATATTATAACTAAGTATATATAGTATACACGGTAAGTAAAGATAAGCCAGTTTACTTTAAAGATAACTTATTTTATTCCTGTCATCATATTATACATTTTTCTTTATTTTACCGAAGTTTACAATTTATCTTTGCACCTTCAATAAAATTAACTGGCAAAGAATATTAATATTAATTTATTAATTAATATATTTCTTTTACACTTAGTAAAAATGCATGTAAACCTTCTAAAATAATTTAAAATATATGTATTATATCGTGCTGATAGGTTAATACATTTACATGATTTATAGAATTACTTTTGTGTTATAGTGTGTACCATACATTCATTCAGTACATAGCATACTATATTATAGATATGCAAAAATTATGTGCAAGTAACTTTATGTTAAAAAATAACTAATAAATATTTAAACAATATGCTGTCTCAATAATTGTGAGGAATATCGGTTTCAATTAACATTGATACAAAATACAGCGGCGGTTAGTTGAACATTTTCAGTTGAATTCTGCGAACGGAGCTTCGGTTTAGGATACAATTGGTTAAGTCAATAGCATCTATATTGTAAAATGCATAGTCATTACCCGATTGGTAATGAACTCAATGAATATGAGTAAAGAAACATTTAACAAAATGCATTCTACGATAATTTAAGATTTATTTTTAAAAGCATAACAACTCGTGGGTTATCGCAAAAAAACTAATTTCTAATGTTCCATTACAATGAAATTTCGTCCTTGGTTACCAATTTCCATCCAATGGTTATATGAAAATAATCGCTATTACGTTTTAGGTTATTTTTTTACACTAAACACGGAGTTAAACACATACAATAAAGAGTAAAAATAAATTCAATTAACTGATGTAATATATTGTTACAAAGGAAATCTCATCCGCAACGTATAAGGAAGGTAACATGATCATAACCACACGATCGGATATTTGTCGTCAGTAAACACTATTATGTCATTGTTATATGTCAAACAATAGAAAGTTACTCTAACTATTGTTTAAATGAAAAGTTTTAGAAATAAAATTAATCACCATGGATTTTCCGAACACGATTATAATTTCATAGGTATTTTTTATTACAAAATTTGATGAACATGTCAATCATTATAGTTGGTAGAATATAAAAACTGTCTTTAGAAATAGTGAATCTGTTTTCCATTATAATTTAATTTATTTGCTTTAACTTTTTTATGTGATTTGCCTGTTTTTATGACATTTTGAAATACAGATAAAGACATCATCATCAGCCTATTGAAGATTGTCCCTATTGTCCAAAGATCGGTTAGTGGACAATGGTTTTGGGCATCCAGAGACTTCCCGCGATTACGTCGTCGGTCAACCTTTGCCTCTCGAGAACTTTTCGGTCCCTATGATACAGATATAATATAAAAATTCATCATAATAATGTGAGTTTTTAATACAAAAGACTGTATATTTAAAAACTTTGCTCCAAATCAATACCTATTAATATTTGCTCATTACAAAAATAACCATCTGGATATCTTACAACGAAGAAGAATTTACAAGACTAACTAGAGCAGGTTCGACGATGAAGTGAACGAACGAATGCGTCAGATCAAATATTAATTTACGAACAAGTCGTCAAACAACTTCTAAATCTAACAACTGGATCAGTTATATAGACGGTGGGTGTTTGACAGGTGACTTCAATTAAAATGAACGGAAATTGATGACTCTCTCGTGCATCACGAAATAACGTTTAGTAGTATGCATTGAATTAAGCTTCGAAAATATTATAAATGAAAACTTAACGATTAAGAAAACAAACAATTATTCATAACAATCACTCTACACATTTACCTTACGTAAACATTTCACGTAAACTCACTTTTTAAATAAATTTCCTTATTCAACTTCACGAAAACAACGAACACAAAATGTTGGCTTAAACAAAGAACACTTTTAATAAACTTTTTAAAATTTCACAACCATAATAAATGGTTTTGTGGCTACGCAAAAAAGTTGCCGATTGTTATAACTTTCTTTAGTTTCTTTAAAACATTTTCTTGGGGAAAATATCACAAAAAGGTAGCAGTCCCTGACGGCCCTGGCTCGTTTAAACGACATTTAATTATATTACGTACACGCTTTTCTTGTGATAGTTACAAGTGATAAATATTTATATTTGGGATAAAGGAACAATTTAGCTTCATGACGAGTACTTAGGTTATGTTCACTGTATTACATGACACAGCATTCTATGTTTTATGTATATTTTAAACTACAATTTTTTTTCTATTAATTCATTTAATTTATTCACTTATTTTCTGGAATCTTCCTGACGATAATAACAAACTACGGTTTATAATTAATAGTTTTTTGTACGTATCTGTTAATCGTATCTTTTCATAAAATGAGACGGTTTTCAGAGTGATCACTTTATTCATTAATTTAAGGTTAAAACATATTTTCTATTTTGACATGACTAGACTTGCTAGATGACAACTCTGTTCTAGGAACTCGAAGGCCTCCCGATTCGGTACTAAGCCGAGGCTGAGCCCTCGGGCTTGACTACCTGCGCTTTGCATCTTCAGCCACACGGATTCTGTAGATGAATTTGAAACGCCATTTGGACAACGGTGACCAGCCTTTTATTAATTACATTACCATGATTCAAAATGAAAGTTACTTTCATTGCTATGCCGTATACAATAATTTTTAATTTTAATTTAATAAATATGTATTTATATTCTGTTAAGCTATTTTTTATTATTTCTGACTTTAAAGGATTCATAGCTTATAAATTTTACGTTATGGTTATTCATGGGAAAAGAAAGTCGTGTTTTTACTTGTTCTCCCAATTTTTTGACTCCGTAAAAAGAATCTTTCTCGTAATAGAAATTAGAATAAAAATTGCCCGTCTGGTCATGCAGTTTTATTTGTGTGTACATATAAATAAATATATATAGTTTTAGTCGCAAGGGTCATAAAAATCAAAAAATAAATTCATTAATCGATGAACATGAACGCATCACCGAATTACAAGGGGCGGGCACGTAATACGGCGTTGGTCAAACGTGCCGTATTCATCTCGAAACAGTTTAGCGTCTTAATACCGGCAATAAACCAGCATCCGGTTGTCTTTTCGACAGTAAAATTATCATACCGACATCATTGTGTAAATTCCAAGTATTTCGAGTTCGAATTATTGTGAGGGGGACGCCGTTCGTTACCGGCGCACAATTTATTGTCCGCCCATAAAGGTCAAAGCATTCCCCGCTTCACTCGCTTGTCTACACGTACCAATGCTATTTACACCCTAGACTCTAAATAGAAATCATTAACTAGATTATATACAGTTGCTCAAGGTACACAAGGTATTAATAAAGCAATTTATAATTTTTTAAACGATGAAATACAATTCAATCATAACAAAATTAAAAAAAATACTTTCGTGAAATTATTTATCTGCGAATACTTTAAGAAAATTAATTAAATTCTGTCAAGTGGTAAGGGATACGGCCCTCTCAAGCTCCTGTATCGGAACGCTAAACGGGAATTACTAACAAGTGACAGCCCAAGCCGTGGTCCTCTCGAAGGACCTCCATGAGCCTAGTCGCTTCGTAAAGGCCCTTCCAAGCGAGGTATGTAAAATAGTATGTAGCGCCCCGACTCGAGGCTCACCAAGGAACCCTCCAGTTCCGCATCTTATAAAGTAGTTTTAGGCTAAGCGCCTCGTCCGTCCTACACCCTTGAACCTGCGTAATCAGTAAAGGCCTCTTTGGCAGCACAATTTATTTCTTTTATAAGTTTAATGCGACAGAGATTTAAAATAACCTTGTGAGATTGTAACAGGCACCTGGCTGATACGGTCAGTTATTACGCTAATAAAAATAAATGGCCAACTAAAGTAATTATGAAAAAAGTTGCGAACACTGGCCACACAACATTAGTTTTTTTTACTAGATTAACATTTAGGCACACCGTAGTTTTTACTTGATTAAAGTTCATATGAAGTTAATATTAAACCAAAAAACTTATTTACCTTACTAGCTTGATTTTAAAGGAATGTTGCTTACGAAGTATGAAGTTCGCGGGTTCGTTACCGGATAGATTATTATCATATCAGTTGTATGAGGTCCACTGGCCTCCCACACAGATTATCAATATGACCGATTGGAAGTTGCCTCCATTCAGCGTCTTCCGGTGACCTTAATAAAATAGTCAACCTTGAGGGTCGACGTTTTACGCTGCGTTACTTGGTGTGTTGTGTTCCAAAATATTGAGGCCCCAGCGGCAATCTGTTCTATAGGCTATATGATCTACCCATCGACACCTGTACTTGTTAATCTTCTGAACGATGTCTTAAACGTTGCTCAATAACGGTAAAATGACATATCGTAATAGTAAAACCGATATATACTATGAGCGAAAACATAACTTCAAAACGTTAAAAAACATTAATAATATGTTAAAAAATTTAATGCACATATCATATTTTCTTCATTGACCACAGATCTTATAATGCTAAGAGTACCATGGTACTTATTTAAAAAAAATTCGACTAGCAAACTCACTGATTTTTTTAAAATAAAATACACCTGTGCTCTAAGTAAGTTCATACTTATCTGCTGTAAAGATTCCTTTTTATGTTTGTCTGGAAGACATCGATACCATCAATAGTTTTAAGTGTTTTGATTATAAATTATTTGTCATAAAAAAGTGAAACTTCCGTAACACCGACATTGGTCTGTCGATGACCCTAAATACAGAGTGATTAGAAATAAGCTTGGATGTCTGTATTATGTATAATAAATGTATTGTTAATGTTAATTGAAATTGTTAGAAAAAATCTCTGCTTTCACACCAATTTCCGTTCACCCTGTATAAGTGATAGATAAGTGATCACTTTGAATATGTTACATTCACTTTTTTATTGAAATGCCATGGGCTAACTTCTGGAGTTATAAAGTCTGCAGGGACAGGTCATACATAATAATTAATTTTAATATGTAGTAATCCGAATTAAGAAACCGGTTATTTTTACTTTACCTTATTTAACCATGAAACAACAAATTTTTGAATATTGTATTTTATACACTAGTGAATGTATATGCATTTAAATACAATAAAAAGTTTATGTACCTATAACCGTTGTTAAATCGTTCGGGATTCAAAAATCTGTATTTAGCCTGTATGATTAATTAAGGGGCGTGTGCTGATCTGAAAATAATTCCTAGTCTGTCATATAAATAACTATTTCTAGGTTAAGACGATAAAAACTTTTATTGACACTTTATCTATTAATCAAATTGTAAAGAATGTTGCCTCTTTAAAATGTATAATAGTACTAACGAATAAGACAACCTACATCGAATAACATGTAGGCGAGTTTAAATAGCAATAAAAATTCATTTAGATAAAGCACAAAAGTAAGCAGGGTAATAACTCTTAGAGAACTCTCAACTGAATCAATCTGTTTATCTCATTACGTATATCGTTATGAAACAATGATCGGTACAAAATTGCCTTAAGTTCGCTTTCGGAAGAAATGTTTTTCTGAAAGAAAACTTATTAGCATTCGTCGACTCAGTGTTGCATTCATCGCGTTGTAGAAATAGTGATCTGGTACGGTGCTCGGCTGCGAAGGATCTCGCAGCAGAGAAGGTCTTTTTGCAATGCAATGCCTTCATCAACTTGACTCTTCTCTCATTTTAAACAAATTTTAAATACTCTATCGAATTTTGCTTTTGTAGTCCGTTGCAAATATGAAATGATGTTCGCACTGTACATGTCTTAATCAATTTTTCTCGCTTCTACCTCTACCGCACATAAATATCGTTGTCGTTGATTTAATATATTAGCTCATTTTTCAGCAAAAACTTTGACTCTTTCACTTTCTACACAGCGATCTCTGAAATATGTTACATATTTTCATTATTGGAATATGACAGGCAAAATTGATGCCAGTGCAAAGTCTGGCGGGATAGAATTTAGAAAACGCTTTTACTAAGTTATGTAATTCATAATTTCGGTAAACTATTGATTTTTTGATAGAATGTTCCATATTTGAAAGTAAATGTTCCAGATACTGTCCCTTTAAAATCTATTACCGATCAACCTGTATACGCGAACAATACTCGACAAGTAACAAAGTACAGTTTCCACTCATCACGGGATATCGTCGCTTTCCAAATTTAAATGTTACGAACGGCTATCAAAGTTCATAAACAGTAGTCGTCGATGGAACTTATCGCGGTTGTAAAGAAAGCAACGGAGTTCAATAAATAAGTATGATGCGGCAATATATCAATAAATTGCGTCTACGATTGGAGGCTATCAAAGCCCCGCCTGCCCACGTGTGGGCGTGGGTCATGACCCAAGGCACGAGCGGTCATTCTGCCCACGCGCTCCGTTGCATGGGATTAATATGGTGTAAGATTGTAACTATTATACTGTTTATGTTTTGAGCAGTTGAATTTGTTATGTTTTAAAGATAAGCGATTTTTGTTTTTATTTTATTATCGTACTATGTAGTAAGTATTACATAATTTGTACATGAGTTTTTTGAGTTTTTAAGTAGCTTTAAATATAAGAAAATTAAATAATTTTGATAAAATCATACGATCTAATGCAATAAATAAATGATATCGATGTCAGTTAATATGTATATTAGTAATAATAAAGTTCATATGTGTATTAACCGTCAGAGACAAGAATTATGATTTTAAAAATGTGTTAGTTTGGTTTTTAAATGTTAATACAAGATGGAAACGAATTGCACTAATTAGTGGATTATAGATCTTCAAAAGAATGATTGCAAAAAAATAAACACTCTTTGAGTATGTTGTGGCTTTTTCTCAAACCAAGACTTAGTTCAAACCTACGAGGGTTTGGTGATTTACTTTAAGTCGATGAATCAATAATAATATTTAATGCCATATTGTTTTATTTCAATTTAGGATCGCTTTGACGTAAACAAATTGTCACTCTAAATTAGATTAACAGTATTAATATAGAAAATTAAATGAATAGATATGTGAATGTAAAGTCAAGTACCATAGAACCATAGAAAACAAATCATATGTGGTATTCATAAGAGTAATTCAATTTAGCCGACAATGTACGCGGTTAGTACGTTTATGACTTGTACCTGAGGTCTTTAGTGAGGTGAAAGCTCAAGACGCGTAGGCAGGCGCCGGCGCAGGCGCACCTACGGATTGATGGAGCGTGAACTTGCGGCTTCATTCAACAGTGAGATCGCTCGACATAAACATTGCGTTTGTAGTTTTAAATTAATATTAACTTGATACGTTATTTATGCGGTCTCAAACTTTGGGCCCCAGAGGTTTTTCATAAAATACGACCCTGTAATTTCTAAAGCTAGCTTTCTACGTCCCTTCCTGGAAATATTATGTCATAAAAGCAGGACCTCCGTCTCCGCAAATTATGGACAATACAAAAATTAAGATTTTTTTAATTGGAATTTAATGTATGATTAAAGAAAATTTATTTTTGTTGTAGAGTTTTTTAAATATTATGAAATGTCTACATATTTTATGACTGCCTTTATTGGAAACAGTCACTTAACGAGTGTTAGGGAAGGGTGACGCTCAGTAAAGGACGGAAGAGATTCGTAGACCAATGAAAGTAACTTACATAATTCAGCGAATTGGAAAGATGAAGTAGAAGTGGTCAGACCAAATAGCACGAAATACACGTGGACAAATTAGCTTTCTAAGCCTGCGAACGCTATAGCCACGCAATGGACAATCTATGGCTGAAATAATGTTATGTTAATTCAATAAATACGATAATGAGAAAAGGAACAACGAATTCTTTGGAAATTATGTTTCATCATTTTTTTATTTCAGTGGGTTTCTTTTATCATCTAATAAATAAAAACTTTTTTCTTATTATTTAAAACTAGGAATATTATGATCTACTTCATACACATTAAAAATTTAAATTTCATAAATTTTGAACTGGCCGTCTTGTCACAGCAATGTATAAATATCGGCGGCAAATCTAGAAAGTTCCCTAGGATATAATAAATTGATTATTCAGTCCGTTACTATTCATATTTTTTTTTATTTACGTAATAGGTTGTCAAATATCTCCCTTCCGCTTTTTTGCTCTTTGTTCAATGCTTTATAAAAAGTGTTACAGTGATCG